>VUQG01002629.1:0-14677 GCA_015106755.1 Etia nguti
ATACCATTTTAAACCCCCCCCCCCCCCCATTTGGAGAGTAGGAAACTTTGTTTGAAAGCGGTTTGACCCGAGCGACTGAGCTTGTGGCACCTCGTAACCAAAAGCAGGAAGTTAAGGATGTGAAGTAGAATGCAAGCGGCTTCGCTTCCCATTAACACCATTTACGCATTTGTTCTTTTAATTTTCACTGTCTGTATCAGCGAGTACATGGACGTGTTGTGTTTATCCTCTGTAAGGTGAGTGTTACTGTCACGGTTCACTGACGGTTCCTCCGACAGCAAACACAAGCCTACAGCTAGCAGTGCCAAGCTAACCAGCTAGCTGCTCTTAGTGACTCCGGCTGGTCGCTGACTGGGTGTCTGTTAATAAAAAGTGGTAGTACACAATCATATAAATTACCTTATGTGTTTGGTTTATTTTGTAGTTTATTATAACACATATTGTATAAAAACATCCAAGTATTTCTCTCTACCGGCTAAAGTACAGTAGTAGCATTTGCAGTACCGTGTGTGTACTGGACAACAATGACAAACTGTAAAACGAGCAGAAAACAAACGCACCCCGTAAATGCAGAGGTGTAAGCGTCTGAACTATATCACCTTTTTCTCCAGTAAATGAAACGAACTGCTAACATTTTACTTTGCGTGACTCAGTGCCTCTAACTTTAACCAAAATGGTCAAAAAGTGGTGCACCGTGTTATTATTATACACAGCAACGTGGCTGCCGACTTTTAAATGCAAATATCTAATCGGTAAATCACATGGCAGCACTTCAGTGCATTGAGACACGTAGACATGGTCAAGACGACCTGCTGAAGTTGCCACTGAAAATCAGAATGTGAGAGAAAAATGTTTTTAATTGACTTTGAACGCAGCATCGTTGTTGATGCCAGACAAGCTGGTCTGAGCATTTCAGAAACTGCTGATCCGTCATCTCTAGGGTTTCCAGGGAAAGCGAAAATATCCAGTGAGTGTCAAATTTTGGAATTAAAATGACTTGTTGATGGCAGAGGGGAATGTTTCTAGGTGATAGAAAGGCAAACTTACACAAATAACCAGTAGTTTACAACCAAGGTATGCAGAAGAGCATTTCTGAAGCCATGACACACCAAAGCTTGAAGTAGGGGGGTACAGCAGCAGAAGACCACACCGAGTACCACTAGTGTCAACTAAGAACAGGAAATTGATGCTACAGTTCACGCAGGCTCACCCAAATTTTGATTTCTCCTCCATCATTCAGACGGTAGGCTTAGATTTTGGTGTAAACAACATGATAGCATGCCTTGTATCAACAGTTCAGATTGCTGTTGGTGGTGTAATGGTGTAGGGAATATTGTCTTGGCACTCTCTTTGTCCCTTGACCATTGCTTAAACACCACAGTCTACTGTAGCATTCTTGCTGACCATGTTCATTCCTTTATGACAACAGTGTAGCCATCTTCTGATGGCTTCTTCCAGCAGGGTAACAGAAAATACTCTGTGCTTCCTGTACCTCCACAATCTTTAGATCTCAGTCCAATAGAGAACTGATGAAGTGAGAGATTCCCACCATGTATTTGTAGCCAAATCTGCAGCAACTGTGTGATGCTATCATGTCAGTATGGACCAAAATTTCTTGGGAATGTTTCCAGCACCTTGTAAAATGTGTACCTTACCAGTAGTGTATTATTACCAATGGATTTGTGTCACTATATAATTTGATGTTGTTGTCTTTGTTTTGTAGGAACACGGCATGCTAACCAAACGGCCACTGGAGCAAAGGAAAGGCAGACACAAGTTACACTAATGCTGATGATCAGGTAAGTTTAGGTGACGTATTACATAAGAGCAACTTGGATGGAGTCTAGAGGTATGTCACTTTTCTCTTTGTCTGTCACAGCCCCAAAATGGCCTCAGGAATGCAAGAGAAACAGTACACACCATCTTTACTCAGTTTTTTCATATACAACCCCACGTTTGGACCCCGAGAAGGAGAGGTGGGTGAGACTCCCAGATAAAGAGTTCTTGTGCAAACCCCTGAATTTCTTTTTCAGCTTTTACATGAAAAAAGCATGCCTAATGCAAATATTATTTGTTTTAGGAAGAGAAAAAGATTCTGTTTTACCACCCCAGTGATGTTGAGAAGAATGAGAAGATCCGAAATGTCGGCCTTTGTGAGGCCATTGTGCAATTCACCAGGTATCAGTATTATGGTGTGAATATTACTGCAGCATCATGGCTGTATTTGGAGTCTATTTATTTGTACTGTGAGCAAAAATTTAAGCGTTTGTAGCTGTGCTGAAGCAAAAGGAAGCCTGAAGCACAATAGAAGAGGGAAATGTTGCAATAAGTGGTCAGATACACACTGATAAATATCTAGTGTAAATACAGACAGAAATATAAGAGCCATGCGTGTTGTTTGGGTGTGTCGCCCTTCTTCACTGTCACATCCCCTTTGTTCCAGGACGTTCTGTCCAACAAAACCAGCTAAATCCCTGCACACACAGAAGAACCGGCAGTTTTTCTTTGAGCCCGAGGATAATTTCTGGATGGTCATGGTATCTTGCAAGCTTATGTGTACATCACCTTCCCAGTATTTAGTCTTTGTCCAGAGTTTGTCTCCTTCATTTTAAATATAATTCTGCTCTTAACTCTCTAATGCTCCTTTGTGCTGTTTTATTTAAAAAAAAAATCCATCCTCAGGTGGTTCGAAACCCAATGATTGAGAAACCAAACAAAGATGGCAAACCTCCTACAGTAGAATATCAGGAAGAGGAAATGCTTGTGAGTACTGAAAAGTATTCATGTATGTCTACATTTTTTTTTTCTCAGAGTATTGCCAGTTGTACTTAGCCTCCCTCTTGCCTTTGTAGGATACTGTTTATGGTGCAGTGGTAAGGCAGTGCTACAGCATGTATAAGGTGAGTTTGAGTGTGGTTTTAGAGTTTGCCATACTTTTTAACATGTACAACACAAAAGTCACTTAATACTGAGCTATGAATCAGTCAAGTATTCTAGTTTTCCACCACATCATAGAGTTACTGTAGGCTTTCATTCTGTTTGTAAGTGTTCGGTACAGAAATCTTGCCATATGTGTTTTCTGCAAAATAAGTATATTGCATAAGACGTTTGTTTATACTCAAGATTTCACAAGAAATGTGATTATAACTAAAAGTAAATGCAGCTACAGGAAGAAATCTGTGAAAAACGTTATTGCGTAGATGGATACCATCAGATTTCTAAACAAATCTAAAAAGAAAATAATAGGAGCTCAATTTAACAAATTAAATAAATTATTTTCATTAATAATAAGGCGCTTTGCCTCATTGCGATGCCCAGAACACATTTAAGTTCATTTCTTTAGAATCAAGGTTAGAACTCTGATTTGACTTTACTAAAACCCTTTGTTTTCTCTTCCACTATTCTTTGCTTGAACAACCAGTGTGATAAGTTGTTAGTTAGCAACACAGATCCAAACCATGCCACAGCCACCACCATGTTTTACAGATGAGGAAAAGGTTTTTATACTGGAATGCACTTTTTTTTTTTAATGCATTCCATTTTAACTCACTTCTTTTTCTCTTCTTCAGAACAAAATGTGTATCATCCACATCAAAACGTCCTTTTTGATTTTATTTGGTCATTAAACATTCTCGCCTGTCAGCATTACTGAACCAACTGCAGATGTGCTGTGGTGTTATTTTGCTACGAACATCATTGCTGTTCATTGTTCTTCTGCCGATGATCTACTTAGCAAATTTGAGAGTCCTAGAAGTTACTCCCCAACTATCACATGCCTTGGTGTGTGCTAGTTTACCATCTTCATAATGGTGATTAGTAAATAGTAAAATAGTTGTTATATATCACTTATCTATTCTTATCTTTCTCAAAGCGCTTTATACAACGTGCCTCATTCACACACATTCATACTCTGATCAACGCATTGGAGAGCACGACTTGGGGTTCAGTATCTATCTATATTCAAATTACTACTCTAATAAATCTTAAAATAATTTAAATAAATATGTAATTAATATTAAATTACTAATTCTAGCGGTTCACAAACATTTCCCGCTCACAAATACACATTTCACGGCTCATGAAATGACATGAAATAGTAGTATATATTTATTGATCTTTTATTGGACTTGTGTAGAAATATAGAAAATGTCAAATGGTTCCTGCTGCTGAGTGTAGTGATACATTTATCTGCTGAATGAACACATCTTTGACTTAAAGTTTAGTAAAGTAATTCAAATAAAAGTCACAGCTTCTACCACATTTTTGTTAAAATAGTATTTTACTGCATTGGAGGATTATTCTGATAAAAAGACTTTATTGCCTAAAAGCCATGTAGTGACATCCTAGAGTAGTGTTTCTCAGCTCTGCACCCCCAGAGGTACTCTGGAGTGTTGCAGGGGATTTTTTTTGTTGTTGTTCATTTATTAGATGTTTTCTTAATTCCTGAAAATATTCCTGAAATAGTATTTTAAGTTCCTATTATTACTATTTTAAGGTTAATCTATAAAAAATGACAGACAAAATTTAAAAGTTGTAATCAGCTGAAAACACAGGAAGAAATTAAAAGAAGGCAACACGCAGTCAGTAAAGTACTGTTGTTTCATTCAAATTTAGTGCTGGTCTTTTTCGGTTATAACACTTCTCATGAAGTCAGGTCTGTGAAGACAGGTGCATTATTTTGAGGGGATCTTGCCTGAAATACATATTTCAAAGGATTACATTACTGGGGGGAAAAATGTTGAATCATTGCTCTTGAGTGTCACAAACTACCACTTTATACCTGTATGATGCCAAAAAGAAGTCGTGTTTTGACAATGCTCATTTTCCTCATGCTGTAGCTCTTCAATGGCACGTTTTCCAGAGCAATGCAAGCCGGCGGAGTGGAGCTGCTCATGCAGAAACTTGAGAAATTCTTCTACAGGGTAATAATTACTAACAAGCCATAACATTTTTGTTGCTAGGCGGATATGTCTTGAGTTCAGATCATGCATGCATGTATATTGACCTTGCTTTGACAGGATGATTCCCTTAGAATGCCAGCATGTGTGTTTTTAACAGAACTAATTTGAGCCTGACTGTCCTTGTTATCACAAGGGCTTCCCTCACTGATGACAGTTGTCATAGGGACACTGTTTATTTGTGAATAGTCCTGTTACTCTTGGAAAGCTGTAAGATGTTTGCAGTCACGGTTGACGTCTTGATTGTTGTCTTGCCCCCATTATTTGTCTTCACGTAACCCTCATGTCAACTAGCTGGATTATTGCATTAAAGGAACGGCTTTAAAAATTAATTTCTAATTAGGGAATACCCTTCATCCATTAACACGGGCTTCCCTGTCCACCATGAAATCTAAAGACGGAGAGAAAGAGAGAGGCTGTGGTGTGCTTGTCAGAGGTTGAATGTCAGTGCGGTACAAGTCAAAGAGTTTCTTATTCCTCTTTTCTGTATTGAACTGTAAGCAAGCACTTGTGGGCAGGTAAAGTAAACCCTTTCTTTTTTGCTTCTCCTGTGTCTGTGTGTGTCCGTGTGTTATCACGCTGGGGTTTCCAGTATCTGCAGACTCTCCACTTGCAGTCCTGCGACCTGCTTGATGTATTTGGAGGCATCAGCTTCTTCCCATTGGACAAGATGACCTACCTGAAGATCCAGTCCTTTGTCAACAGAGTGGAGGAGAGCCTCAGTCTGATCAAATACACAGCCTTCCTGTATAATGACCAACTTATCTGGTATACAACACTTGTTAATGTTGTGCTTAAAACTGTATGTTTGTCCATCAAACCAACCGTCTGTCAAATTTGACTATGCCATCCGGTGTATTAAGGTAAAATCCCAGTGCTGGCATCAGCAAACAAATAATGGCATGCTGGGTAAACAGTGGTGGTTCTAAAAACAGCAGTTAATCCTCTTTGTGGTTTATGCGCTCCCTGACATGTCACTTGTTTTTAATTGTGCTGTCACCCCCCCGGCTTGGTGTGTAAGCACAGGGGGAATTACATGATTGCTAATGAAATTACTTGAGAGCAGCATAATAGTTCACTGTGAACTGAAGATGGACAAACAGGAAGGAATATTTAATTACTGTCCAAATTAAGCAGCTGCATCTGCTGCACAGCATTCATTGTATCCCATTTATAGCCACTGCTGAACAGCAATTAGTAAGGAATTTTGTCTTATTATCTGTCCAGTGATCCATAACACATTTGACAGCACACCTGATAAATATTCATCCATGCATTTAGTCTTTTTTTCATTAGTGCAATGTCAAGTTTACAAGGTGTCATTTTTTGCATCATGGTTGTGTTTACAGGAGCGGGCTGGAACAAGATGACATGAGGATCCTGTACAAATATCTGACCACCTCGCTTTTCCCCAGACACTCTGAACCAGAGGTAGGTGAAGTGAAAAAAGTAAAGTTTAAATTTTGAAAACTTCTGCACAACTCCAACCCACTCGATTATTTTAAGGGTGAATCGAGGAATAGTCAAAGGAAATGTCATGATTGTAGAGAAGAGGGTCACTGCTTCACTATATTGCATAGTGTATATCCTATGACAACATGGCTAACTTGTCTTGATAAAGCTGTACAGCTAATGCTAAGCTTTTTATATAATGTATAAAAGTACTTATGCATGTAGTCCAATTTGTAAAACAGGTCCGTGTCCATGTTTTTGTTAGTTTCCATATTAGGATATCCACCGTCATTAACATCATACAAAGCTACCATAGCATTTAGAGCAGTCTGGCTCACTGGGATCATTTGCACAAACGTTGACCTCATTATCTGAAACTTTGGCTGTGTTTAATATGAGTATCTGACACTTTAATAATATAATGATTATTTACTGACAGAAAATACGACTTAAAATAACGAAAGCATAATAGATCTACTTAAATAATTGTCTAAACAATCCATAATTTTACTCTCTTGTATTTGCTTGTTTCAGTTGGCTGGCAGGGACTCCCCGATGAGACCAGAACTTGCTGGAAATTTGTTGCACTATGGGAGGTAAGTCTATGATTCGTGCGCCCTTCTCTTTTAATCCAACCCCCTGCAGCGGTGCGGTTACTAGAGTAATGTCATTCGTGGGCCAAGGCATCTCGGATACGTCAAAAAGGCATGTTCCGGATGCGCACATGAATGATAAGATACGGATGCATGTGTGTGTGACACCATGTGTGATTTCGACCCACTGACAAGCAAATTAGATAACGAGGTAACTCCCTTGGCTAACACAACGTAGTGTTAGCCAAGGGGTGGAGTATCCCTCCAGCCTCGAGAAGTTTCAACTTTCTATTCTGTTTCCGTGTCCATGTGTAACAGGAGAAAGTTTGCTCAGGTGTTGCCTCACTGCCAAAGCTTATGTCTGCATGCTGCTTAAATAACTCGTGTCTCACGATGATGTAAATTTGCTGCAGTGGTCCGAGTCTGATTCCTGCTGAAATTACACGGGACAGACGACACAGCATTTCTTGAAAAATGCTGAGAAACTTTGTTTTAATCAAGACATGGTGTTGCAATAATGGAAGTTGCAGAGGATTGTAGAGTCTGTTGGTCAACACTACACGATAGACGTGTATTTAATTGGAAACATGAAAATGTTACACCTAATTTATGTGGTTTCTTTAAATTCCTGTGTAACTTTATAACAGTGAATTCGTTGTTCTGTTGTGAACAAAAGAGGCATAAATGGTTTTTGATCCTGAGGACATTGAGCTCATATTTGTGTGGTAAATTGCTGTTTAGTTTTGGTGCCATCCATTCTAGGCTTTAGGCTAATGTACTACTTTACTACAACTGGTGATTTTTTTTACGGAGAAACTTGCATTGTGATAATTCATAACACATCAGGCAAAACAAATAATTAGGACATTCCTGACTTCACAGAAATCTTTTGTAGGTGCTGAAGTTTCTGTTGCTGTCACAGACATGTATTTTCGATTAGCGTTCACTACAACAAATTAAATATCTGAGTTTTCGATTGTTTAAACTCAACAAGACATCTGAATACACAAGCTTGGTTTCAGGGAAAATGGTTTCAGCCTTTGGAGTCTTTCAGTTTCTCTGTTTAAGGTCATTTCTGCTTTCTTGTAATCTCCACTGTCATACAGGTTTCTCTCTATTGTTGTCTCTGTTGTGGTTCAGACCCTGTGCTTTTTTAAAATAGGCCAAGTTTCTCTCAGAGAGGAAGAAGTGCTTTTTCCAGCTTACTTAATACCAAACTAGAGGTGATACAGTGGGATGGATGAGGACAGCTTTACTTTTACTCTGTTCTTTGCATTGTTGGTTGTCTGCACTGTCTTTATTTTAAAATTTGCACTTAATTAGTAAAGTATAGCCAAAGGTTTGTTTGTATTTGGCTGTAATGTATTGGATTTTATCAAATTTGACCTGCTGGTGGTGCTAAAGAGAGAAGTAAAGTCCAAACTTCATCTTCCGGGGATTACAAATACATCTAAGCAATTTCAGGGCCATCCATCCAACAGATGTTGAGATAGTAGATAGATTCATAGAACACTAATGGGATTAGAAATAATACCTTAACTGCTTCCCAAAGGATGCGCTTTTCCTGTTTTGGAAACCTCATGTGCTCCCAACATCACCCAGTCTTAATATTTTCATTCCCATCATTCTTCAGGTTCACTTCTTAACTCTTTCCCGCATAAAGACGACATTTGACGACCCCCCCCCCAGTACCCTTAATGACGAGTTTATGTCAGTATATATTAATAAAGATGTGGTTTGATAACCATTAATATAGTTTCCAGGTTTTTCTAAGGGTAGCTGCATTGGCAGAGACCACCCTCTCTTACGTCTGATTCAGATCCAGTCATGTTGTTCTATAAGCAGGCCTGAAATATGATAGAAAACGCTCAGGTCAGGGTTACTCCTGGTTTCAAGGGGTAAAGAGTCAATAGTATCGTGTGCTTTTGGGTTTTTTTGTTTGGTTTTTTTTTGGGCACCAACTGAGCTTTTTGATTTTCAGTCATTTGGTTTTGAGTAATTAGATCATCAGTTTTGACTTTGGTCTGTGAATATGAACCCAGGCACACTGCATCTGTTGTTTCAGGTTTTTGACAGGACCCACAAATCTGAAAGATCCGGAGGCCAAATTCCGATTCCCAAAAATATTCGTGTCTGCAGAGGACGGCTACGAGGAGCTGCATCTGATTGTTTACAAGGTACAGTAGGTTAAATGCAACACTCTGGCATGACAGGCTTGTTTCATTTCTCTTGATTTATTCAGTTTTGATTCTTTTTTTTTTCTAATGCATTAAAAATGAGTGGGCCGTTGTTATTCATTTTTTAGGAGGATTCTTGTAATCTGTGACTGGGGGGGATTTAACTTTTTTTTTTGTTTATGAACAGTAGATTTGGGATAAAATATATTCCACTGCTCTATCAAACAATGTGGACTTCAGGGATTAGTGCGCTGAATTTTAAAATGATGAAGTATATCCTGCACATTAGTGTGATTTCTGTCCTGTGTGACCTTGATTTTAACCTGCAGTGATTTGCTGTTTTTCCAGGCAATGAGCGCAGCAGCTTGTTTTATGATCAGTGGTAAGTGTGAGCCCTCCCAGTTTAATGACGAAAGTTCACTTTCATTTTCCTTTTTTAAGTTTGGCATTTTGATATTTTTGCTGCTCTTATAAAACGTAATTATTACATTTTCCTCACCTCATGTCCAGTACCAGCTGACAGTTCACTCCTCTGTTTCCTAATAGCCTCTGTGGAGCTGACGAGGGAGTTCTGTGAGCAGTTGGACAGCTTGGTGGGCCCGCAGCTTACTTTGCTGGCATCTGATATTTGTGAACAGTTCACAGTCAACCGCAGGATATCAGGGTTTGTTGAAATTTCTCCTCTTTCCTAGCTTTTAGCTTGGCATGTTCCTGATCTAGTCTCTACTACGTGGTGCTGCTACACTTACCTCAGCTTCATTTTACAGAGAATACAGGCCATGATGATGCACCTCTGGGCAAATTAAAAATATTGTTGATATAAAAAGTGATACGGACAAAATGCCACACCTGCAGCAGATATTTATTCATTTTATTTTAAAATTATACATAAAGATTGCAACACAAAACCAGGGCTTAGAAACTAGACATACATCTTAGTGTTTGTAGCTCAAGAGTTTAATATCGTATGTTTAGAACACTGAAGGACTATTTGTGTGCTTACAGTATTATGCAAAAATCTTGAGCCACCCCTTATTTATTTATATTTTGCTTCCAAGCAGCCAGACTTTCTTGTAATATTATAACATATAAAAATGCATCTTTAGATACTTTGTTACTAGCACCCTGCCACAAAAACACATCAAAGTTTTCCCATTTCCTTAGTTAAATCTTCAAAAAATGGCAAAGATAACACAGTTTGACATGCATGAAATTGTATTTTTGCACCAAATAGTTTTATTTTGTGCAGTTTGTCAACAAAAACTGTGGAGAAACTGGACAAGTGGCTGTCAAGAAACCATTTTTAAAGAACTGGAGTGAAAATCAGTGACGACTGACTGGAATGATGAATCTACATTTGAAATGTTTGGCTCAACTTTTTATCGTTATGTACTGAGGAGGTCAGGTGAACAGTACAACGCTGAGTGTCTGCATGGTGGAGGCTTTATCATGGTTTGGACTGCATTGCAGCCAGTGGTGCTTGGGATCTTGCCAAAATTGATGGAACACAGAAAAGTACCAGCAGGTTTGGTCCACCATAAAATACCATCTGGAAAGTATTTGATTGGCTCCAGCGTCATTTTTCAGCATGATAGTGATCCCAGACCCAAGGCCAAAGCATACCTGGGTAGAAAAACACAGGATGAACACTATCAGTCACTATCAGCAGCCTGGAGAGTTATTCCTGAAGACTACTTAAAGAAATTATAAGAAATTTACCTATTAGAGTTCAGGCTGTGTTTAATAATAAAGGTGGTCATACCAAATATGGATTATTAAGCTCGTTAGAGGTCATATTACTGTATTTCCAGTATGTTTGCACTTGTTTCAACAAGTCAATCCACCTTTTTTTCTATTTTCCAAGCAAACTGAAGCACTTGAGGGGTGGCTCAAGACTTTTGCACATTACTGTATTAAAAATAAATGAAATAGGTTTTTTCTACTTGTGCTTTTGTACAATATCAGTGAGACAGGGAGGATATTTAAAGGTAATCTAGACTCCAAAATTAGAAAATGAAGCTAGAAAAGAGCGGTCTCAGGTCTCTTTTCAGAATAACTTACCTTATTGTCATTCCTGCATCATATTTGTAAGCATCAATGACATTTTTGTTTCTGTCAGTCAGTCTGCTATAACTAGAAAGTTAATTGATTTGTGTGCTTGGTGATTACACTTCCCACTTTGGTTGTCAGTGGCCTGTAGCATTAGCTCTGCCTTGCTGGCAGTGATAGATGAGACTCTTAATATCACTGGGTAGCATCATGTCACTACTTAGGGGTAACTCAAGCAGTACAGCTTTAAGGACTGGCATCCCGGTCAACGCTCCTTTAATCCCAGCAGTTAGCTTCAGACACGGCCCGGCATGTAATCCAAACCTGACCGAGACAGTTTGATGGGCTCCTTTTTAATCACCCTAGTGAAGAATCCACTCAATAAATAATGCCACTGCAAATTTATCAGCTGGCTTTCAGGTCTGTGTCCTGGTTTGGCCTCGTCTAATGGTAAATAATTACACACCTCATGTATAAAAATCACTTATTTGAATACATTCACACACATGTCCATAGATGCAGTTTAGGCACTTTTGTTACGTAAACTCAAGGTCATTAACTTGGCACAGCGGGGGTAAAAAAACAAATAGGGCTAAGTAAAATGATACCTTGGTTTAATGCTTCATTTGGTAACAGTATGATTTTAGAGACTGGCCCAGCCTCATAACTTTGTTTGTCTCTTACTTTAACTGATCTTACTGGATATCGAGGTAACACACATTTCCTGCAGAAGTCATAAATCCCAGGTTCTCTAAACTGTCAGGTATAAAGGATTATTTGTAATACCAACAATTTATGGGCACTTTTTATAAGTTGCTTAACTTTTGCTTACTTTTGTTATCTTCAGGCCAGAAAAGGAGCCCCAGTTTAAGTTCATTTACTTCAACCACATGAACCTGGCAGAGAAGAGCACTATCCACATGAGGAAGACTGCCAGTGTTTGCCTCACCTCTGTCCATCCTGACCTCATGAAGATCCTGGGAGATATCAATTGTGACTTTGCCAGGTAAAATCAGAGGACACCTTAGTGAAAGCTAAGCTATATTTACTAAGTGCCATTAGACATTTCTTCGAGTGTTCTCTAATGACAGTTCACAAATAAGTTTGGTGGTACTGCTGGTGTTCCTAATGGAGACCGGAGAGGAGAGAGAATTAATTAGTTTTGGTTTATATAAAGATAAATAAATAAATAATAATAATAATAAAGGGGGGAAATCTCATAGAGAGATCACAGCAGCATTAGACCATCTTTAGTTGTGTATTTTAGAAGCAAACAAAGAAGATGTTTACAAGTACAAACTCCTTTTTCCAGTTTTTCAGCACAGCCGTGTAATTTGCAGTCTTGTTATGACACTTCTGGGATCTTTGCATATCCACATTCTTTTCGTCTTTGAAGCAACTTCTTCCCTGGTACATTACTATGCATGATCTTTAAAGCAACAAAGAGCCTACTGTGAATGTGGTGGACACCTTCGTTTGAAACATACAGTTCTTTCTGTCTTCCAGGGTTGACGAAGATGAGGAAATCATCGTAAAAGCTATGACAGACTACTGGGTAGTCGGCAAAAAGTCAGACCAGAGAGAACTGTACGTGATCCTGAATCAGAAGAACGCCAATCTGATCGAAGTAAACGGTACGTCTCCCCTATTTGGCAATAAGTAAATGTGTGTCATTCTTACCAAAAATACACCATCTGTCTCAGTAATCTCCTCTTCTCCTTAAGTTGACCCATGTCTTTTTTTTTTTTTACTACAGAGGAAGTTAAGCGGCTTTGTGCGACGCAGTTCAACAACATATTTTTCTTGGACTGATGGTGAAGACACTAAAAACTGTTGCAGGGTATCTTGACAGCATCAGCGTAATGCAATAATTGCATTGTGAAATTAACAATAACAATGAAAAGATTCCTCACATCATTTTTTTTATTTAACCTTGAAAAATCTTAATTTTTCTTCTGTAATTAAGTGTAAAAAAAAAAAGGCAAAAAAAAATCCAGGTTTTGACTGTATGTGTAATTTGCTTCTTACTTGAGTGATTTTAAACAATTTTCTTTCACATTAAAATGTGTTCATACACTTTTATAATGAACATATGACAATTTTTCACATTTATTTAAAAACTGACATGCTCATACTCCGGCTTTATTTGATGATTCCGTGATTGTTTTCCGATGCCATGTCAAAAGATTTGTGGTTTGTAAACAACTGCCCTAACTTTAAATAAATTAAGAACCAATTTTCTGCAGTGTACTGAATATTTTAAGTCTCTTTGGCTTTAGACACAAAAGCGAGTAAAGGTTTTGGAAACTCCACAACATCATGGTGATCATGAGTCACTGAAGTTAAGGAAACGCATTAAAATGTAAAGAATAATGAGGTGTGGGTCACCTCTTTGATAACTGTTCGGTGCAAATTTATTGAAGGTAAGTGAGTAGATGGTAGCATTTCTTTGTTTTGTTTTGTTGGGGTTTTTTTTTTTACCTTTTATAACAAAACATCTGTTCAAAATACTTAATTCCAGTTACCTTAAAAATAAAAAGGATCAGGTTGTGCTAGAATAACTTAAGATTAACTTGTGATGAACTCCTGGAGCGCTTGAAACATGCCAGAGATCATAGAAATCTACTGTTCCATGGTTTTTGGTAAATAACTGAGAGAGCACTGAATTCTTGGCACCTGTGACATATTAAGCTTTTAATATCTTTTTTTTGTGCTTTTACAGGAAATGTAGTTAGCTGAATCTTACAAAACAAAATGTCATGAATTAGCCCTGAACGGCTTTTTCTTTTGGTTTCATCTGAACTACATCCTAACTTGTCCTCCATCCTTTGTCCCGTGGGGAAAGGACAGAAAATGCGATGACATATTATCTAATAAAAACACAGTTGCGAGTTTTGTTGACAGAGAGGTTAGAAATGTAATATTTAGTCAGGTTTTTTAATGACATACTGTTAATTTAAAACACAAGTGTTGTTACTATTTGAGGACTTAAATCCACCATAAAACAAAAATGATCATGACTCAAAAATGTATTTGTGTTGATGTTACTTCACTTGGCTGTTGAACTGCACTTTACAGAGTTTCATGTGGAGAGAGAAAAAGTGTGTACATTCATATATGCTGTCTCACCTGTTTATGCTCTCCTTTGAGTTATGACTTTGTAGCTGCTCTGAGAGTCAATTCTGGTCTAACAGGCAACTTACACAAGGGTGATGTGGACACTGAAGTCTGCATAAGGTATACACAAAAAGTAAACACAGTGTGTGTAGCACTTGGTGCAGTGACCCGTACATAGACAGACGTACATCTTTGTTATCAGTTTGATGTAGGTTTAAATGTATTGTTCATTTACAGCCTTTTTTTTTTTTAGATATATTTGTTCCCTGTTTAATTATACAGGGTTTGATCTTCTTTTTTTTTTTTTTTTTTCAATTTTTTTTTTTTATTA
>VUQG01002633.1:0-15138 GCA_015106755.1 Etia nguti
ATGTCTGCTGAATGGACAAATCCACACACAACCCACTCGGCTTGGCAGCAGGCAGCAGTCATGGTCCCTTTCTCCTCTTTGCCTTCCCTTTTTTTTCTCTTGTTCTCTCCTCCCTACCGGCCCTTCTCTCTCTCTCTCTCTCTTCCTTTCAAGCCGCTTTTCAAGATTTTTCGCTTGTGTACTCTTCATTTTTCATTTTTTTGTATTATTTTTTTGGTGCTAGCCAAGCCCACAGAAGAACTGGCAATTACCACTGTGGTAGGAAACTTGCTGCCAGCTTTCCAGTATACACACAGACACACATTTGCACACTCCTCCACATACACCATCGCTCAGAGCCTCCCCTTGTTCATCTCCCAATGCAAACAAACCAAAAACAACTACACAGCACAGAGGCCTTCATTTTCCTCTACCTCCAGGCAGAGGGGGCTTTAAAACGTTTGAAGCTCACCCTCACAGTGATTTATCTCTCAGGGAGAAGGCTCCGGTGAGCTGCTGCAAAATTAAAATTAAAGGCCTTGGATTATCACTCGAGGATCTTCATTTGACCTTGTTTTAACCAGGTGCTAATTCCCACACACACATGCACGTGCAGGTCCTGTTCGAGTGTCCTTCAGCAGGTTGATTCTCTGATGGAACGCCGGAGCGTGGAAGTCTCGATGGGCTGGAGAGAGTGGTTGATTTCTACAATATCAGCTGCCGATGCTGTTCTCTCTGGTGGTTTAATTAAAAAAAAAAAAAAGGTGGAAACAAACCCAGATCTAGCAACAGTCTAGACCACAGTGAGTAGAAAGAAAAACTGAGCAGGATGAGATGAAAGTCCTGCAAACAGAAACTGAAAAAAAAAAACAAGTACAAAAGGTTAAATTAAAAAAAAAAAAAAGGGGAAAAAAAACAAAAAAAAAAAAAGGAGAACAACATCAAAAACCTGTCAGTAAATTAAGAAATAAGACAACATCAAAAATCCACTTCAATGAAGCATTATGCTGTAACGCATCAACTGCTTCTTAGTATCGCCGCTCTCTTTTCCCTCAGTGTTCCTCTTTCCCCACATATGTCCCCCTCAGTGGTTGTACCTAATTAGCGTGGAGTGAGTCAGCCCTGTCAGCCACATCTGTGTTTGCATCTATATGAATGACAGTGTTTAACAAACCTCCGGAGTATCCAGGGAAAGTAGAGATGAAGTTACTACTCATTCCAGCCCCTCTGTGAGGGTCTCTCACACACACACAAGCATTGATCATATTATCTGCCCAGTTTGGGATATCACAGTGCCAAGCAGCTGGGGCTACACTCCTACAGACTACATTGTATTCATGCAGCTGTAGTATATCAAGCTATAGCTTTTTTTGCCAAAGGGGAGCCCAAGCCAGCAGCTAAGGAGGGCTGAATCAGAAGGAACCTATTTTGACTCACTGGATGTCAACTGTGGATATAAGCCTGTTTTTGACTGTGAATTTCACATGGCATTCTCTGCACGTTACCATTTTCAAAATCCGCTTTTCTTTGGGAAACAACAACAACCTATGACACTGCAACCTACACGTTTAAAAAAGGAAGGCTCTGGCAAAGCAGGACTGCTTGGTTCTTGGGTGGCTCTATGTATTCTCAAGAATTAGTTGTGCACAGCCAGATCTATGTATGTAACAAGCGTGATTACAGCTTCTGCCTCACAACGTGCAAATGTTCTGCCAGAGGAAGTCTCTCCCACAAAACCAAATTTTGCAATCTCACTATATCCGGGGTTTAGCGCCATCAGATGCGATCTGGCTATAAGAAACTAGAAGGAACCCATTTCATCTGCAGCTTCTTAAATCTTATATTTTGTCCAGTTTGCCCTAGGTTATACAAGTTGGTTTCTTATTTCCACTGTTTCCTTTAAGACTCTTTAAATTCGTATTTTTTTGTGTGTACGTGTGTGTGTCCAGGCGGCGTGTATCCCAGTACTGCTGAGTAACGGTTGGGAGCTGCCGTTTTCTGACGTCATACAGTGGAACCAAGCGGTCATTGAGGGAGACGAGAGATTACTACTTCAGGTAACGAACATGAGCATTTACACGTGTCCACACACAGGTGAACACCTTAACAAATGCAAACAGACATTGTGTTGATGGCCAGATGCTCATTCGGGATGCCCTTGGTCTTAGCATAACATCTGCATAAAATACACACTTGAGTTTTTTCATAATTTAAAGAAGAAAACATACAACTGTGATTAGTTCATGGGTGGCTCACTAGCCCTTAAGTTATACTCTATCATCAAATAAGGCGTCTTCAGTTCTAGTAGATGAATATATGACTATAATTAAAGACATATCCAGAGATATGTAACCTTGGTTTAGGAGTCATGTTGGATTAGGCAAAGTTGAGAAATTCTACCACCCTTCTTTTGGAATTATGCCATTATTTGACAGCAACAGTAGCGAGGAAACATGTGAAGGGATGTGATATTCAACAAAGAAGCAAGCTTAAGAGATCTAGCGTGTATCGTAACCTTTTGATTTTTAAATCAGATGTTCATTTATTCTATTTCTAACAGAATAAACAGTTTTTAAGAAAAACACAACCACTAAACCCTACTTTGTAAGGTTTACAAAGACTGATAGTCTGTATTATCTCTATCTGTGCAGAGGATTGGCTTAGTTTAAATGCAAACATGGACCTTGGAAAAGATCCAGAACATCCAGGTAGGCATTACCTGTATCAAACGTGGTGGTTACAGCTTCGAGCTCCTTTGAGATTAAACACCCCAAAAGGCCTTAATCCAGCTTTATTTCAAAAGCACTCGCTCTCTCGCCGTGTCGCCTTGTTACACAGACGTACAAATAAACAGTGAGTGAGAAAAGCCAGTCCTCTCCCTGCAACAACCTTTATCTCTCTCTCTCACACACAAATTACATCATGTCTCCTCTGCATTGATCCGCTTTGATCCTGACCAATAGAGGACATGAATTGGCATTCAGCTAATGAGCAGGCACGAGCTCCCTGGAGCTCAGGGCAAGGCAGACATTTTCAAATTAGGGCAGAATTGGTTGAATGAGCTGACCTCATCAGTTGAATTTCTGCACACCTGCAAAAGTCTCACTTGGAATATTACACACCGATATTCGCACCGTCTATGATCTGAGCGCAACTAATGCAAGGCTGAGTGCAGGCAGACACAGTAGATGAAGTGAGAACTACATTAGTGAAGCCGTCCTTAACATGCACTAAAATTAATAAGAACGAGAATTTTACAAAAAAAAGAGGAGATTTTTGTGGCGTCCCACAGTTTAACACGCATTTCTTCCACTTTGAGTCTAAGACTCTCAGCTCTCTCAGTGATTAAATCAATTTTGGTGGTTCATTGAAACCCCCAATTTATCCTCACTAATCAGGGTCTCATCATCTGAATGACAGCCCCTAAATCAGACCTGTGTCAAATGTTTTAGAGAGCCAAATTAAAGAAACCCTCATATTTGTTTTTGTAGTTTCTCTTTATCTTTTTCTAGACTATTTTAAAAGAAAGGTACGCCTTCCTCAAAATGACAACCATCAAAGGAAAAATCTTAATCGTATTTGTTTTTTCTCTCGCTTTAATTTCTTTTTTTTATTTTACCATGTTATTTTTTCTCTTTTGTCTTCAGGTGCCATCTACAGTGAGAGCAGTAGGGAACGAGAGAGTGCTGGCTCTACGACAAAGGACACAGATGTTGTGGGAAGCTTACTTTTCCTCGGTGGACAAGATAGTCCTCACAACACTGGAGGTCAGACCAAAAATGGACAAACTCTTGATAATAAGGTCCAGTCAAAGAAAATCCATCCAGATGTTGTTGGTAGAATCCAGGGTCAGACATTGTCCAAAGGCAAAGTCCAAACTCACTATTTAAAACAGAGGATGGACTGTTGCCTGGGTATAGCATGTAGGACACTTAAAACCCACTTGCTTGTTGTAACACTTTCAGATATTTCCCCTCTAACATACTAACATACATCTTTTAACAGGTAATATACAAGTTCAGGGCAAGATTTTTTCAGTTTGGCTCTAGTACTTCAGTGAGGTTTTGAATACTTACTGAACTATCTGATAAGACAGGTTACTACACATCCAGTTACTTTGGCACTTTAGTCTGAGGATTATAAAACAGAGAGGTTTGGTGAACAGATCATATCAGCACAAACTCCTCATACCAGCTGTCAAGCACGGAGGTGGAGGGCTGATGATTTGGGCTTATTTTGCACCCACAAGACATCAGGCCCTTGTATACTCACTCAATTGACCATGATCTCCTCTGTTTATTAAAAGAACTATGCAATTGGGTTGTGCAAGAGGGCCTTGATCCGAAGCATAGCAGCAAATCTAAAACAGAATGATTGAAAAAGTAAAGAATTAAGGTTTTGCAGCGATGCAAAGTCCAGACCTCAACCTAACTGAAATGCTGTGGTGGGACCTTAAGACAGCTGTGCTAAAAAAAAAAACAGCCAACAAATCATGATGAACTGAAGGAACATGTGAAGAAGAGTCAGCCAAAATTCCTCTACAATCATGTGAGAGACTAATAAAGTCATACAGAAAAGGAATACTAAAAGTCATTGAATCATGGGGTATACCTAGCCTTTCACTGGACTGCATAAACGCTTGTAAAAATGTTATTTTTCACATGACTGTAGCCACAGTGACATCAGTTATTGGTTAGTAAAGTCCCGTTCTGAAGCTTCAGTCTCAACATTTTTGGCTTTTGCCATCTTGATATTTTGAAACTGCACACGAGAAGCAAGGGGTGAATGTAACTGAGAAACAGTAACAACTTTACAGTTACAAGGATATTCACCGTAAAGCATGCCCTGCTCTGTACTCAAATGCTTTTTGACTGAAGTGGGAGTGGAATTTACAAATCCGCTTTGTTTGTATCACATTAAGCTTTGAACCCCTAGTGTCAACACAAGATCAGTGTCCCACAAATATGGGTGTGGGTAATACTGCAAACCTAGTTCTTCTCTGCTGCTATACAGATCTGTTCAGAAATGTGCAGAACTCGAACCTTTCCAGTGAAAAACAGCCGGTGCTATAAACACAGGCGTCCTGTCTGCGTCCTGTATCATCAGTCCTCTTTCAGAAGACTGGTTTGCAGCAGAGTTTTTATATTTGAATCAAACACCCTCGTATCATTGTGATTACAGGGTTGGCCCGTGGTCTATATTTCCACTCTTTCACTATCTCAGTTTTGTGTTGAATTAGGTCTGTGAAACATTTCAAAGCAGGGCACATCTGATCCACCTGAAGTCTTAGAGAAATCCCCTAATGTATAGAAATTATATATCATTACTTAAATATCAGTCTCAACCTGCCAGTTTCTCCTTTACTGCTGACTATTATGACTTGTTATGCTGCACATCAGGTGTAGAAGAAAAAACTTAAATCAGAGTCACAAAGAGCTCCTTGGATTTTTCTTCATATTTCCCAGTACCAGTGTCCAGTCTTGTTCTTACAGTATCTTTCTCAGCATGCGTATAGTTTCACTTTTTTGTCTTTGAACAAGCTGCAAAGAAATGCATTACGAAGATAGCTACTCTGGCTCAGAGAATGTCATTTGAAGGTTGGCACAGCAGTTAGATGATGCATGAAAAGAAATGCCAAACCTCCTTATATAAGAAGTTTTTGCACACTCTGATAATGTCAATTTTAGCACATACAAATATGGGTAAACAACAGATTTAATCCTGCTGAAATCTGAAGAAATCGCAGAATGAGTGGTAGACTTTATAATCAGATGTTTATGAACTGGAGTCTGGGAGCTCCTAGTTAATTTGGTGTGTGGAATTTGTGCAAGGGATAATAAGAGAGAGGTTCTGGAGGTTAGTGATAAGCTGGTTATATACAATACATACAGCATGTAGAGGGGACTCCCTCCCCACAAGAGACAGCTGTGCAGTCAGCCTGAGGTCAGTGAGGCAGAGGACTTCAGATGCCAGTGTTGCTGCTGCATGGACACCTCCTATTGGTGTACAATGGGAAGTACAAGGATCCTGTCATTACAGACTGCTAAAATATGCAGAGACAAGTGTGTCAGGACTTGAACTGCTGTGCAGTTTATATTAAGCTCTAAAATTCTCATGCACTGGCTTAGAAGGGGAAAAAATGAGTGTGGTGCAGGCTTATACTAGATGAGTACAACAGCCACTTTATTGCATAAAGCCAGCACGTATTTCTCACATTGCAACCCACATCGAACCTTATCCAATTTTTTTTTTCCTTTTTTAGATCATTAAGGACCGTGTATTTTCTCACATATCGAGGAACAAGTACATGTGGAACTACCTCCCAGGAGGTCTGCTGGTCCTGCCAGAGTACTCCACTCATCTTGCACATTTCCCTTTCTACTACCTTGGATTAGGTAAATGCAGAGTTTATTTAAACAAATCAGCACAGCTTGCAAATCTTGATTGCATGCTAAGGATGTTGGAAAGGAGATGAATAATTAAGACGCCACACTCAACACTACACAAATTGTTCTCAAATATTTACTTAAGTCCTTGTCTGTATTGGTTTTAATTTTGCATTCCTGCCAAAAATTTGTTCTTTTATCCCGTTTAAATACATTATTTTATAAATTATGGCAGCATTACACTGCAGCATTGCTCTCTACAGCACAGTGTTTTAAATGTTCAGATTCTTTGTGGTGGCTTTAAATTATTTTGATGATGTTCAGTACAGATAAATATTAGTATTATTAGGCTTAGAGGAGCAGCACCTTGTAAATGTTCAGACAGATAAGACATTTCATCATGCGCATATCTTTGTTTCATGACTTTGCTCAGGAGTCACTCCAGGACAGGAGTTCACTGCTGTCATCCATGCTGTCTCTCCATTGGTCTCCCAGTCTCAACCAATCATGAAGCTACTTCAGGTGGTCTCTAAGTCAAAGTACTGCTCACAGGTACATACTTTGAAATATTCTTTCTGTAACTTTGTCATAATATTAAGCAAAAGTTGGACTGTGTGTACAGTCGCTTCAAAAAGTAGTCAGACCCCACTTCACTTTTTGCACATATTATAATCGTAAGTTTAACTTCTAATGCATAATTGTGAATGTTTCTATTAAGCTACACTCAGTAACTCCTAACAGCAAAGCAAACACATTTTAAGAATATGTTGAGGACATACTACAGTGCCTTTCACTTCTTCGTTTTCTTAAATGTTTATCACGGGGCCTATCACACCTTTATTGCAAATCTCTCATTTGAAAAGCATCCATGTCTACTCCTGCTGCAGTGCTCCTCACTGTTTTTCAAATTCCTCTTTAAATGACTTCTTTCATAAACTGAATGGATTGTGCATAATTTAGTTTGTGCATAGATAAGATTCAGTGATGTAAGGGCAAAATTATAGTGAAGTATATTTCTCACCAGGTTATAAAATTGAGCAGCTGGGGGAAAAAAAGATGAGTCTCCACACTTGGGAAATGTTCTTCGTAGAGTTGTGCGTCTGGACAGACTGAGCAACCAAACAAGAAATGCCATGGTCGCAGAAGTGACCTGGAACCCAACAGTCACTCTAACAAGTTAATAGATGTTCTCTGCAGGAATTAGATGATCTGCCAAAAAAAGGGCAGCCATCCCCAGGAGCACATCATCAATCAGGCCTTTATGCTAAAAGTTGCGAGAGAAGCCGCTCTGAGTAAAACAGAGATGTCCTTGAAGAAAACCAGCTGAAGAGCACATGCAACTTGAGACCAGAGGGGTGAACTACAAAGTAAGATTAGTGGGTTGGCAAGCTATGTCGAGCTCAAAGTCAGCATTTTCTATTTCTCAAAAGAGTTTCTCTTTTTACTTGGATAAATCACTGATGCTGAACACAATGTAGTCATGAGCAGGTTATATTCAAAGCACCATATTTTAAGTGTAATGCAGATTCTCTGCTGCAGGAATACTTATTTTTTTAACGTACACGATGTTAAACTACATCTTACCCTAAAACCAAGCATCGAGAGTGCACTCAGCGATTAAAATAACGAACTTGAATTAAAATGCTTATTTTTTGCTCTGTGTGTGCGCTAACATACCAGAATAACAATTTTTTGCAGCCTTAATCTCTTGGTGTTTATGCAGCAGTATTGCATTTTACTGTTGTTATTTTTATGTAGATGTTTAGTCAGTATTTTACCATCATGTGATAATATCTCTGAGTAGGTGTACGTGACACTCATAGGGATCATTTTGTGCTGAAGAAGAGTTATATGACCTTTTTATATGAACGTTGCACAGAACCTGAATTAGAAGGCCTGGCTTAATAAGAGAAAGTTGTTAACTACTGTTGTGATACTGGTTATCTCCAAATGGGTTTTAGGTTTTGTCAAATCACCTGGCAAAGAAAGCCTGGCTGTGTTGACTTTCATTTGTAGTCAACTGCTCAGGAAAACTGTTCAGCATTACAATAAACCAAAGCATACATACTTGGTTTTAGAACAAGTTTCTATTGGTTCTTGAGTTAAAGCACAAACTTAAACCCCACAGAGCGCCAAAAATCAAACTTCACCGATATGAAGTGCAAAAGAATGCAAAAATTAAAGTGGTCTGAATACTTGAGTACCTAAGGCAACTGTAGACTATGAAGATGTATCATTGACCAAACCATCATATTATAGTGAGGGATCATAGCTCTGAAATCCCTGACTGATTGATGACAGCTACTTTTATAATCAATCTAATGCATCTATATGTCGACGTGTTATATGAGCTTCACTTCTCTTCTGTTTTAGATCATTATTCTGTGGAACAGCGAGAAACCGCCACCCAGTCGGAGCAAATGGCCTCCTATGCCTGTCCCCCTCACTGTGACAGATGGCAGGAGGAAGGTGAGGTCCAGTGCCACTCACAACTCAAGCTGAAGCCTGCTGTGACGTCTGAGTGACAGAATGACAAACTGTCACTTGCTCAGTCTGTTTATGCGTCTCTCGCTCGCTGTCTATATCTGCTAATCTATTTTTCGCCTTGATGTCTCTTTTTTTGGTCTTTCTTACCATCCGTGTTTATCTGACGTGTCCACCGATCCGTGCAGTATTTACTTTTATAGATGCTACCCATTCTCCACCCTTCTTCCATGTGTGTCTTTTCAGATGTTTTTCTTCCTCCCGAGGCAAAACCTATAGTGATTCACCCATCTCAGTCACTCAACATGATTTACTGTATTTCATAATCTCTCAGAGCACAAGCCAGCCATCCCACGGGCTACAGCACCAGAGCTAAAACTAGTGACTTTGTTTTTCTCGCAGACCACCAGTCGGTTTCTACCTCATGTTGCCATAGAGACGGAAGCAGTGCTGAGTCTGGATGAGGATACGGTCCTACTGACAAGTGAGGTGTGTGGACATGTACAACACACAATACATACAGCAGAAGTCCCCACATACTGTACATGAAATTAATATTTCTAAAAAAAATATTTTTAAAAATGCTGCAACAACACTTGAGTCTTCCTTTTCTGTACTTGCAGGTGAACTTTGCCTTCTTGGTGTGGCGGAGCTTCCCTGAACGGATTGTAGGCTATCCTCCCAGAAGCCACTTCTGGGATCCCCTGAAGCGGGCCTGGGGCTACACCTCCAAATGGACCAACGACTACTCTATTGTCCTAACTGGAGCCGCCTTCTACCACAGGTGCATCAACACAGGAGAAAAAAAATAATGAATAATAATTTGTTTCATATTTGTTACAACTGAAAACTTTCTTTGTGGATTACTAGTCTTTTAATGAAAAGTTCAAAGGAAGAAAAAAAGGCACTTTAGTTTAATCACCCAGCAATCTTGGTTTGTCTCACCTTTCCGGTGATAGAAAAAAAGACTTTTAATTTTTGCTATTACATAATAGCAGGAAAACGTTTTATTGGAGTTATGATTTCTACATTAATTGGTCTGATCTTCAGTCGCTTTTATAGACATGTCACTTTCATGTATTGATCACAGCATGGATGTGAAAGATTATTCACATCTGTATGTGTGTAATCTTTCCCATCTATGCTGGAAAAAGTATGTGAAACTTTGTGCCGACAGTTTCTCCTACTTTGAGTCAAGTGCTTCAATTAAGGAGATGAGATTGGCTGTGTGGGTTGACGTGTCCTCTATAAATAAGGCATATCAATGTTGCAAGGGAGGTTTGCCTACAAAGGTTCATAAATGAGTTAAATGACTTAGAAACAATTAGGTGGCAACCATAGTTAGAACTAATCGAATTACCTAAATGATAAGAGAAGGCGCTTCAGTGCTTCTTTTGCTATTCCCTTTAGTATTAGCTCCACTGCAGCATCTTTTATAACAACCATAATGCTGTTCATCGATTCTCTTAGCACTGCAGTTGTCTTTGAAAAGATCACACCAGGATACAATCCTGAGAGGTCGGAGAAAAACTCCAGGGTAACAGCGAAACCATCATAGAAATCTTTACAACATAATGAAATCTTTGTTCATATTTCCACTATATGAAAATAGATATTCAATAGAATGGCCTTAATTTAAGGAAACAATGCTTTTCAGGAACAAAATAATGCAGCAGATCCCATGTTTACCAAGCCTGAAGGTTTACAACACTTCTGGGGACAATGTTGTGTGAGTAGATGAGACAAAAGCTAAAACTTTTTGACAAAAACCTATGTTTAAAGGAAGGAAAACAACAAAATCTCATGGGAGCATGATTTGGGGCTGTTTTGCTCCCTCGTGGATTGAGTGCCATGCAATCGCTGAATTCAAACAATGAATTTAAGAATGTATCAATATTTTTTTTAAAGGAGACTGTCAGGGCAGCAGTCCATGACCTTAAAATGCTGGGTGATGCAACAAGAGACTGATCCCAAGCTCATAGTATAGTCAGCAAAAGAATGGTTGAAAAGGTAGAAGATCATTGTTATGGAATAGCCGAGTTCTCAACTGAGAGGTTATGGCAAGACGTGACGAGGGCTGTTCAGTCTGTGCATCCCAGAAATGTTAACAAACTGAGTCAGCTTTGTAGGAGGGAATGGTTAAAAATGAAGTTCTTACTGTTGTGCAAGATCCATAAGCAGCTACAGGAAAACAGGAGCTCCTACAAATAGCTAAATTTAAGAGTTCATTCAATTTTCCAGGGTGTACTGAGACTTCTTAATGTGTTTGATATATTCGTCTATAATAACTGCAACATTTGACAAACTAATACAGTACAGACATTAAATTCTCAAAACAGACTGCTTCAAAGATTAAAAACTGAGAGCAGGGGAGAACTTGAACTCCAGCAGCTCCGAACATAATGGCACAAATATCAACATGATGAGCAATAGGGGACAATCAAACAGAAAGAAAAGGCATCAAGAATAATTATGTATTTGTGTGAGCGGGAGGGAAAAAAAAAAAAAAAAAGAAGGCGAGAGTGAATTACTCAGGGATTACTTCAAACAGTTTGATTAATTCGAAAAGCACGAAGTCGATTATGTGCTATGGGAGAGGGATGGGAGTTCTTATACAATGAGAATGTAATTACACCACAGACAGGGTACTTTAAAAGGTGTTGAAACCTTGTGACATTTTGAGACAATGTGGTCATTATTGTCAGCAGATTCAATAAAAACACGTTTTTGTCGTGCTAATTTGAATCTCTAAAGCCTATAGACACATCAGCGCCTACTTAAATAACCCTTTCTTACTGCTGAAACAGAAAAATACCAATGAATAGTGAGCCTATAAAACACGACTCGCTCAATGGGGGAATGGGTAATTTAGTCTTCATCTAATTTTTACTGCATATCATATTAGTAAACTGATCTGACGGCGCTCCGAGACTCAACTGCAGCAACTTACATAGAGATAAATGTGGTCAATTTTGGTTGTGAAGCACAATTAAACCTTCTTTAAAAAATATGGTGACAGTTGCTTAGTCTGAAAATATAATGCTAACTAAATTGAAAGCGCTATACTCCTAAAACTGATATTGGAGAACATATGCATTTCATCAGTGGAGTTAAGTCGGCTGTGCACCGTAAAGCTTAAATCTCACTCGGCGGAGAAATCATTAACTTGTCCCAGATACATATTATCAGCATACATCACACCATCTACTCTGTAGAGGTCACCAAGCCTGCTAACAGATGGTTGCTTGACCTCCAGTTAATCATGTTATGTTACATTTTTATTTTAGGTTAGGTGAGGCCCTTGTCTAAAGAAATCTACAGTATGATGAGTGTAGGTATGAGAGGCTAAAACCATCATTAGAGCTACTGAAAGTGAGACAGGTAGAGCACACTGGCAAAAGAAGTGGCAGAATATCGTTGTCACATGTTTTTTTTAAACATCTCTCTTTTACATAGAGCACCATTGCCTGCCAGCTTTAAGAATACAATGAATATTGTATGTTTATGTAACACTCAACTTCCCCACAGGTACTACCACTACCTGTTCACTCACTACCTGCCTCAGTCTCTGCGGACTCTGGTAGATCGCACCTCCAACTGTGAGGACATCCTTATGAACTTCCTGGTCTCTGCTGTGACTCACCAGCCACCGATCAAAGTGGCTCAAAGAAAGCAGTACAAGGAGCTTCCCAGTCCACAGGTAGGTACCGAATTGTCTTTAAAGTAATAGTCTCTGAAGCCTCTTGACTCGGTTGTTAGAACAAGATTGGATGCTAAATAGCATGTGCCTGTCCTGCTCCCAGGGTACGAAGAGCGTCCCTTGGGCCAACCCTGAACACTTCAACCAGAGGCAAGAGTGCATCAACACCTTTGCCAACTGGTTTGGCTACATGCCCCTGGTGCATTCTCAGTTTCGCCTGGACCCCGTCCTCTTCAAAGATCAAGTGTCCGTCCTCCGCAAGAAGTACAAAGACCTGGAGAGAGCCTAACATTTCTGGACAAAAAGACTAGAAAGCGTTGAAGTCATGTTTCGAGCCATTATGGACAGAAAAATGGGCCAATAAGTAACAGAAAGTTCAAGACATGTCTTTCAAGGATTGCATGGGAAGTGGACAAAGAGGCACCAAGGTCCATTTGTGACATGGACAATCATCAACAAAGACCCAAGAAGATCTGAACTATATAAAGATCTTAAGAGAAAGGAGTCTATAAAAAGTACTTAAAATGCTTCTCCAATCTCCATGAGTCTTGAGAAATTTGGGGCCTTAAAATAGTCCTTGTGATTGGCCCTCTCGCTGAGAAAGGACGATTAAAAGAATAAAAAAAGGAACATTTGTGAACACTTCAAATGTCAGTGCTACTGCAGTGGCAATGAGGAGAGAATGACTGGAGCAGGCACCATGCCAGGAGCACCCAAGGGACTGGTATCGGTGCCATGCACTCCAGCTGGCAACATCTGTCTCCATGTTACTGTTGCCAAGGAAACAGATCATTTCACATTAAAATGCTAACTGTAAGACCAATAAAGTGATTTATAAATGCAAACTCTGGACTCGTGCTGCAGAATTTTCACATATTTTGTCCCATAATTGCCAAACACATAGTGTGTGGCCACATTTCCAGCAGAGGCGAAGTTCATCTCGTAATTTAAGGTACAAGCAACAAAGATAAGAAATCAGAGAGGCTGCTATAACGTGTCCGTCTTTCATCCTGTTATGCTACAAACTTATGAAAAGAATCATGTAGTTCTGGTTACACTGCTGAAGATGACACTGTCAAGCAGTTTCTTGAAAAACACAAAAAATAGAAATCATATATAATTAATGAGGAACCAGTCACTATTAATACTACCTTTAAATGAATAAGCAGAATCTGTAGGAAAAGAGCCAAAATTTTTGTTCCAGTGGATTTATCATTTGTAGTCCAAGTTGGCATTTGTTTTGAATATATGCAGATAAATGCTCGTCATGCAGAGCAAAAGACAGACTCTAATTGCTGGAAGGTAATGCCAAACCCAGTAAAACTCAGTGAACTTAGGCAAGTAAATGTGTTTGAGACAACCTGAAAATCAGAGTGGGGAAGAAAGGTGATTTTAGTAACTCTGAATGTGGGATGGTTGGTGCCAGACGGGTTGGTCTGAGAACTCCAGAAACTGCTGGTTTACTGGGATTTTCCCATACAACCATCTTTAGAGTTTAAAAAGAATGGAGAGCGGCAGGTCAGTGTGAAAATACCTCGTTGATGTCAGAGGTCAGAGGAGAATGTGCAGACTGCTTTGGGCTGCTAGAAAGCCAACTCAACCGCTCTTTACAACCAAGATATGTACAAGAGCTTCTCTGAACGCACAACACATCAAACCTTGAAGCAGATGGGCTACGGCAGATGAAGACAACACTTGACGCTACTCTTGTCAACTAACAACTAAGTGTATAGTTCACACGAGCTCACCAAAACTGGATAACAGAAGATTGAAAAAAAGCATGATCCATTCTACCTTGTATCAACAGTTCAGGCCGATGCTGCTGGTGCTAGTCTAATATTGTTGGAGATATTTTCTTGGCAAACTCCAACTGAGCATCATTTAAACATGGCAGTCCATCTGGATATTGCTGCCGTCCATGTCCATCCACAAAAGCTCAAATAATCTCAAAAATGCTTCTTTTATGTGACAGTGACCTAACTGTACTCAAATAGCCTCCACAGTCATCAGAACATCTTTGTGATGAGGAGGAACGTTAGATCATGAATGGACCATTGCTGTCTGATGGATACACTGAAAATGTGTATTGTGGCAGGTACAATTCCACTACAAAGTTAAAGTAAAACTAAATATAGAAAACCATTTTGGACAGGATGAGCTTCCTTAAAAAAACTAAATGAATTAATAAAAAGTATTCTACTAAGCACAGTTACATGAATTGAAAGGGTGGCTCGATAACATCCGACATGACCGGGAGGACTTAAGCTCTTTGTTTTAATGTAGGCAAACTACACAGAGGAGCTGCTGGTGTGTAACGAAAGATGAATACAGAAGGTCAAGGCCAGAGTGTGCATCATTACGAGTAGGTGGATGTACTTTGATTTACTTATATATCATCTCAATTGCGAGGGAGATCATGCATTCTTACATCCGCCCTCAGGGTTGAGACTGACACTGGAGCTAATACTGCAGTCTGAGTGGGCCCGTCCTGAATTTAGAAGCAGGACTTTAAAATATATATTCAGACATTTTGTTTAAAAAAAAAAAAAAAAAAAAAGAATATTAAAAAAAAAACAAAAAAACAAAACA
>VUQG01002633.1:15158-41716 GCA_015106755.1 Etia nguti
ATTAAAAATAAAAAATAAAAAATTTTTATTAAAAAAAAAAAAAAAAAGAAGTTTATTAAAAAAAATACCCAGTACACCAACCATTTGTAGTACAGTTTACAAAAATAAATTCACAGGTAAGCAAGTCTCAACACCCTCAGGGCAAACAGGTGTGATGTCTAGCACTCAGGAAGCTAATCTCATTAAGCACATGCACACACTCATGTACAAAGCACCTGAGATACATAGCTGCCAAAGGGCCAATTGGAATTCTGAACCCACAGTGTTTTACAACTGACAGAGCACAAATATGGGCAATTGTTCCTATTGTAAACAAACATATCGGATCAGCTTCTGTGCTTTGTGGAAGAATTACCTGCAATGAATTCAAGTCTGTCTGGTGTCAAGTCAGCACCTGGAGGCAGAACACCATGAATAGGCATTTTAGGCTTCTTCTGTGCTTTTTGTTACCTGAGGCGATCCAGGTTCCAACTTATTATTTCATCAGTCTGAAATAAAAGTCTATAACTTATTTAAGTAGTTACAAAACAGTTGCAGAGCACTTTCCAAATGAAAATTGGGTTATCAGCTGCCTCATACAAAAGAAGAGAATGACTGTTAGAATTGGAGTGTGTCAGCTTATTCTGTTTTTGGCTTTGACTCGATACCTTATTCCTGGCTTGTTTATGATTTCCCCCTTATCGGCTCCAGTACAACAAACAATACGGGCTCTTAGATGAAAAGGTGCAAGTAAATTATGAGTTTCAGTGATGAAGTGCCAGCTCAGAGTAGGCGGAAGGTCCCATAAATCCTACAGAAGTTCCCTTATTTCACCTGGTCTTTGCCATCTTACACTTCGTTCACCCGCAGTCGTGTGCAGTGCTAAGGTTAGTGGGTCTCATTCAGAGCCATCATTTCCTGAGTGTCAGCATAGCATTGACGTCCCACAGAAGGTTCCTCATTTGGTCCATCAGAACCTTCATCTGCTGGTTTTTCTGACGCACTTTCTGCATAACAACAAGACATTTGGCCATTAGTCAAACTCTGCAGAACACACGGACTTTAACCATTGCCTGTTACATCCTCATACATATAAGCAATCAGGGAAGGAAACAGCCAATCACATATTAACAAGTGATGCTCACACTGCCTCACACCTGGAGGGAAAATACTTTTCTACTGATGCTGATGCTAAAGCCAACAGTCCTCTCAGCCTCAGGCAGAATTTTCCAGTATTTTGCCACTGGCTCCCTGAAGGCCGTTTTGTAACCCAACTGAAATATTAGCTCTAACAAAAAACAACACCCCAATTCAGAATGAGTAAATAATGCAGAGTTTGTTCAGTTAAAATCCAGACGCTACTTTAGCCTGTGTCAGCACTGCCACCTAGAGGAATCTGAAAGGGACTTTATTCTGCTCATTTCAGCATAGCTGAGTAACACTGTCCCCAGTTAATAAATTATATAATAAACTGTGGAACACCAAACAATATATGAGAAATTAATTCATTAATTTCTTGAATCCATTTCAAGAAAAGCTGCAGCAATTAGTCAATTAATAAACTAGCTGACTGGCATAAAGTTTGCTGCCAACCCTTTTTTCTTTCTTAGTAGCTAATGATGTTTTCTGCATGTTTAGGATTTCATGTTGTGTGTCTAAAGTGACAGTAATAGATTTTCTGACTTTTGGTCAGAGAAAACAGGGCAGTAAAAGATGTCCTTTTTAGCAGTGGGAAGTTATCTTTTTATAAAAACCAATTATTATTAATTATTATAGAATCATTTGCAAATCTCATGAACCCATAATAATACACAATAGTACAGAGAAAACATATCAAATGTTTAAACTGGGGGGAAAAAAAAGAAAAAAGAAGGTAATACTGACTTTGATGGCACCAACACGCACGGTGTTTACAGCTGTGTATAATTCCCTCTTCTTTCAACAAGTCTCCAAATCCTGGACTTGGAATTGGGTCTGTACCACTTTTTTATTTATTTTATTTTAACTTAACCTAAACCCCCCCCCACCCCAGAAAAGGCCCTGTCACTGCTGATCGTTTCCCAAGGCGACAAGAACATTACAAAAACCAACCTCTAGGACCTCGTTTCTTTCCTGGATGACAGTAGGACTGCAGGGCTCCACTCTGACAGAAACCAGCTCCTCTCCAGCGTACGGCACAAGCTGAAGACACAGCCGAGGCAAATCATGATTAAAATGGACTTTTTTTTCATGATCAAAGCTGACACAAAGAAAGAACATAGGCATATAGTAGTAATTTGCACTATTCAGACACAAATAGTAAATAGTCCCCATCTTGTAAATATGATCTAAACCACGTATAGTGGTTTCCCCCTCTCTTATAGTACAAGTGTATATATACACGAGCAGTACTGCAACGGCGCTGTCATTTAAGCTCCTGAGAAGCTAAAAATCCCAACAGCCAATTTTCAGCAAAGGTCTCCTAACCTCAGCTGGTCCCTCCTTCAGGTCAGAGGTCATTTCCACACAGCGTTCATACAGCAGTCGGAGTTTTTTGAAGAGCAAAGTGAGCTGCCGAAGGTGTTCCTGGAGCTTCCCGAAGCGGTCCTGATACGTCGCCTGGCTCTGAGTCACCCCATTAGGAAGCTGAATCAAAAACACACAATAGCTAACATGAATTAATTTGGAATAATTACATTCTTACTTCTAATTACAGCAGTGTAATGCTGGTTTCCAGTTTTCTGTAAAGAAAAATGCTGACAATGTAAATGACTGCATGTATACTGGACATGTAAACAATCATTTTTCAAAACCAAGTAAAAGCCATGGCAATAAAAGCATAGCGTTTTTCTTCTCTGAGCTGCACAGGTTAAAAAAAGAAGAAAAAATTGTTTGCCTTAATAGGCAAGAACAAGCTTTAAGAAGTCAGCGCTACACTGAAAAACACAGAAGCACATTTGGAAACACGGAGACGGGAGGATGGGTACGAGGGATGCTGACAGGCATGCCGAGCAGATATGCCAGAAAAGAAGACGGGCTAAATTGAGACTGACAGGGAACAGTGGAACCACTTTAGCCACATAAATACCGCCCACTCAGTTAACAGCCACACATACACCAGAGCTGGTGGTGCAATTTGCTGCACTTAAGCTAAAGAAATATTGTTAACATAACATTAACTGCAATTTTTGGCAGTAGCAAAATATAAGTAACCATCCGTGCTGCCCATCTAAAAATGCAGACTGGTGACTCAGCAGGTAATTACTGAACTAATTAATCAGTAAACCTGCAGTAATTTGAATTTTCTGTTAAAATGCCAAATGTACAAAGGTTCCAAGGAAGGGCTTACCAGTACTGTAAGCACCCAAATGTGAGAGGCGCTGTTGTCTGAGAAGTGTGGATTGTAATTGGCTGACGCCTGGATTACACTCACTTACGGATGAGGACACGGACACCTCTGGAGATTATGGCCAAAAGCTTGATCTTATAATAGTTTTACACAGTGTACATCAAGTCCACCTGGAGGAGGTCAAATTGGTGCCCTGATAGTGTCAGTGAGGTCACCAAATTGACATACACAGAGCCTCGTGTTCACACTCCAATAACCCACTTTTTATTTTAATTGTTGCTGATCGCTAAATTGTTGGAGCAGTTTTCTTGATCTAAGACAATTTTTTCCTCTAGTAAACTTAACAGGATCCTCAATTTAAAAAAAATAAAAAATGTTATGATATATATGATATGAGGAATTTGAAGCTTATACTTGATTCAGTTTTCAAAAGTCTTAATTAAATAAATATTAAAAACTATCTTTACAGTTGTAGATTTGGATTTTAAGTCAATATGAATGAGAACTTAACAGCCAGGAGTGCAGAGGTGAGAGCTGGGACAAAGGCTGGTAAAAGGAGACAGCTGGATGGTATGATAGAGAGAATGAGACCAGGTGGGAAGAAAGCCATGCCTGAGAAATTAGAGGTATACTCAAATGTGGAAGTGAAGAGTGTGTCATACAGGATTGAAGCTGGAAATCAATGAGGTGATGTTGAATGTGTTCACTACAGGTTGGATGTCAGTTAGTAAGTAAGCACAGAGTGTAAGAGACTGGCGATAGGAGCAGGCAATGGACATACAGGTGATGGAAACAGATTTGATAAGGAGGTTTCATATTTCAAGAAGAGGGAGGAACATAGGGTGACATATAAGACTTGAGGAAGATGCATACAGGCGAACTGCATCTTATCCAGAAGGTGCAACCTGAAAGAGACACGAGACTGCAAGGTTAAGATTAAGATTTTCATTAGAATTGTAATCAGAGGGATGGCTCAGATTGAGTGCTAGAGAGGGAAGACTGAGATGGCTGGAACACGTGCAGATAGGAATAATGGATATACTCCACAAAGACTGCTGAAAATGGAGCTGCCAGGCAAGAGGAAATGAGGAAGAAACGGAGAAGATTTATGAATGTAGTGAAGGAGGACACGAAGATGGTTAGTGTGACAGAAGAGGATGTCAGGGATAGAGATGGAGGCTGTAGTGACCCCTCACAGGAGCAGCTGAATTGAGAAGATGAATGAGAAATCAACAGTGAGAAAAACCAATTAGCTAATGATACACCCATACACAAAGCTGAATATGTGAGTGGGTAAGAATATAGGTATGTGTGTTATACTCATATTGCATATACATGTGCGACAATATCGTTATTTTGATATCAAGTCCCTGATACAACAAGAAAACATTTCCTGCTGCTAAGCATGAGCCTCGTGTCCCTTACCTGTGTGGCTCGTGTAATCTGGAAGATCTCCATTGTGCGTGTGACAATATCTTGTACAGTCTCCTGTCCGATCCTGCAGAGGAACACCGGGGAGATCTCCCTGAGGGCTCCCTGAGGAGGCATGGGCTGTTGACCTGCACCTGGGGCAGCACCGGGGGGCAAATGAGGAGGCTGTTGCTGCTGCTGCTGTGGGGGCATCCCTGCCATCCCCGGCTTCTGAGGTAAAGAAGCTGCCATATCCACACAAATCTGCGGGTATACGATGGTACAAGACAAAGGTGATGTTTTGTTAACGTAAATATACGTTTTCTCAACACAGCAAGGATGTACGCTCTAATGTAAGCTTATTAGAGCAACTACAGACGTTTCGAGATCATATTTAAGAAAGCAGGATACTCCTTAAAAATGTACTCTCCATGGAGACGAGGGAGGGAAACTTAACTTACTGGCTAAACATGCTAGCTCAAGCAAATTAAGCTAACTAGTTAGCCACGGGCTGTGCAAAAAGCCACTTACCCAAGTTCAAACCGTCCTTTGGCTGAATGCTGTACAGATATATCCCAGATGCTGCAGCCTTTGCGAAAAAAAAGGGTCTGGTTATTTATTATTTTAAATAAAGCATGATCGCTGGCACCCTTCTGTGGATTTCTTTCAGAAAGCGCAGCACGTTAATGCGTCACTTCCGGGCAAAAAATAGGATGAATTTTCCCACCGCTAGATGGCGACAGTAGACGTTGATATACTTGAAGGTACTGTAAACATCAGCTGTAAAACAACAAAACAATTTTAGCTAACTACTATAGAGTAAAAATATACATTTGTTTTTCATTCGCACTGTTAAAGATAAAATTGTAAAAAAAATTATAGTGAGAAAAACACATTAAAAGTAATCAATTTTCATCAAATGCCACTAATTTCATCATAGAAAATGTTAGTGTTGGACTGACATTATGCAAGCATGATGGTAAAATTAATGTTGCACTCATGCTGGACAAATTTTGCATGTAAAATGTAACAAGACTTTACACTGGATGAATGTAAAAGGGAAAATTTAAGTATGCAGTAAATACAATTGCTCATTCAAAAACAGCAATAATGTAGTTTCAATATTATATGATAGCCATCAAGTTATTTTTCAGAAAAGCAGCTATAAAATGATCATCTATTTATGATAGGGTATATGCAAAGCCTTATTGAATGTGTGTGGTCATATTCATTTAAATGTCCTACGTATATTACTATTTTATAGCCGCAAAGAGTCAGCGTCTTTGTCTAAATAAGTTTAAACTTCATCCTACTCCTTTTCAAGCATGTAAATTATGTGGTATATAGAGATATTCATTCATTTTTTTCCAATTAGTTTGTTTTTCTTCTGTTTGCAATGTTTGTTTGATTTTTAAAGTATATTTACAGTTAAAAAAAAAGTCAATCAATCAATGTCTTAATCAAAATAGTCTTTTTTAATATAATGGATATTGAAGTCAGTAAATCAAATTGTTTGTTTACAATTTTTTACTCACACTTTAGCTGGGTCGTTGATGGTTTCAAGTATTTATTTATTTTTGAATAGTTTTATCTACAAGGATTTTATAAGTTAAGGAAGTAGATAAGTCTTGGTAGCTGGGGATCGGTCCGCCAGGGCCTCCGCTCCTGGCCGCCGCCCTGCACACAATGCACCCAACCCCTACGGTGCCTCCTGTAGGGGGTGGGCCTGCAGGAGGATGGGCCCATGTACCTTTTTCGGGCTGTGCCAGACCGGGCCCCATGGACTAAGGCCTGGCCAGCAGATGCTCTCCTTGGGCCTGGCTCCAGGGCAGGGCCCCGGTAACCCTATCCCGGGAAGGGTGAACTGTTCCCTAGATGTTCTACTCATAGGGGTCTTCTGAATCTTACTTTTCTGGTCCCTCACTCAGGACCCAGCTCTCAATTTACCATGCGATCTATGTCCCTACCCACACCTTTAGTCACGAGCTGTGGGTAGTGACCGAAAGAACGAGATCGCAGATACAAGAGTAGAGTAGAGCCTCTGCTCCTCCACATCGAAAGGAGCCAGTTGAGGTAGTTCGAGCATCTGATAAGGATGCCTCCTGGGCGCCACCTGGATGAGGTGTTCCGGGCATGTCACACCGGGACGAGGCCCCGGGGCAGACCCAGGACACACTGGAGAGATTATATCTCTCCGCTGGCCTGGGAACACCTTGGTGTTCCCCCGGACAAGCTGGAGGAGGTGGCTGAGGAGATGGAGGTCTGGGCCTCTCTGCTTATGCTGCTGGCAACGCGACCCGGTGCCAGATAAGCGGAAGAAGGTGGATGGATGGATGAATGGATGGATGGATGGAAGTAGATAAGTCAGACTTTTAAGCAGTAGACCTATTTTGTTTGACTCAAGGTGAAATGAATTACACTTGTTTGCTTTGCTGTCAAGTCAGACCAATAAAACTGAGGAAAGGATTGGATTTGTCAGTCACATGTGGACCTACTTTCTTTATTTGATGAGTCTGGTTGCGTGACTTTATCCATGGTTTATATAGGATCAAAGGTCGCAGTCAACCTAGCATGACAGCAGGTTCAAGGAAGTACAGCTTCTTCCTTCAAGGATTTGGTTTAGACTGTATTGCCTTGGAAAAAACATGAGTAAAATGGCCTGACATAGGGAGCAACATTTTGGAGAATGAAATGGAAAAAGAGTTCAGATTAAAAAAAGACTTTGTTTATATATTTGTAATTTTTCCTAAGATAGACTGAAAATAGATCAAATTAACAACGCAAATACAGAAAAAATGTTTCCTTCTACTTTGCAACTTCATTTTGCCTGTATGTTTCTCTTTGTTTTTACGTCACATCACCATTTCCATATGTGTTTGATGTACCGTTTCAACTTGAACTTTGTGTTTGTTCTTAAGGAAATGCAATTTGCATGGAGATCTTAAACACGCAGTGTACAGGAACATACAGATAACAATGAATGTTAGATGCATTTTACCACACAGTGGGCTTAAAAAGCAAGACCGCTTGTTAAAATACTTCTTTTTTAGCATCAGTTTTGGAATTAATTACACAAATTGTTCAAAATAGCTTCAGCTAACTCATCTAAATAACAGGCTGAATCTTCGAATAACAGCTTTAAGCATCTAAGACACAGTTGAGTTGGTAAGTCTGTGCACAACTTGATAACTCATTCAATTCAGTTCAATGTTATTTATATAGCGCTAAAACACAACAACAGTTGCCTCAAGATGCTTAACCTATGTTATCACAGCTTGATCAGACAGTGTTTGTAAAAGATATTTGTAAGGCCAAGTAGTCCTTGATGATCAGCACCCTTGGATATTTTGGGTCTTAAAGTAGTTCTTAATCTCAGCACCATTTAATCCTGCTCCTCAAAGATGCAAACAAGAGGGTGGTGATTGTTTATGAGGAATTACATGTCCCATTTTCCAGTCAAGAGTACAATTCAAGCTTGTAAAAATAACCTTTTTCCTCAATAACCTCAGAGTTGTAACACTTCTGCAATCACTATAGCAAACAAAGATTTGACTGGCAGAGCCTTATTTGTTACACGTGAACAGTAACTAGTTTACTTGCCTCTGAGTCACTCATGTCTGCCTGAGTATCATTTTAACCCCTTGAACAATTGGAGGGATAGGAAAGGACATTTCTTATAATTTACACAATCCAGTTTATACAAAGGATTTTTTTTAAAGCTACGTTAGCTGTTTAGCTCTATAGTGTTTTCAGTCGTTTGGATTAAGACATTTTACATGTGCATATTCATAACAGATTATATTTTGGACTAAGTTTCTTAAAATGTGGAAATAGAACATTAACTTTATCTGTGTATCTTCACAGTCAATCTTGGGAGCTCGAAAAAATTGCTACCTTCTTTTTCTCAAGCTCTTAAGATATTAATTTTAGTAGTGAGCGACCTCTGAAAGCAAATGCTAGCGTGCTAACATGATAAAATAAACATCAGCATGTAAATACTGCACAGTGGATATGAACATCATGATTTTGACATTTAACTAACACTAAATATCTCTCTGCAGCCTTCATTATTCAGTGTTGTTTAGTTTGTAGACAGCATGAAAATTAGTAAGCACTCATTTGAAGATTTACAGATTTATCTTTTATTGCTCAAAAATCTGATCCTGTGGGAAAAAAGGTTTCAAATGACAATGTAGTTCTCTGAAAAGCTAATTACACCCCATGAGTCAATAGCGTCTAGAACCACCTTTAACAGCAGTGAAATAATTGTTTTCTGTACGACCTTATTAGTTTCTCACATTGTTGTGAAGAAATTTTGGCCTATTTTTCTCTACCGTATTGCTTCAGTTGATTGGTGTTTGCAGACATTCATATATACACAGCTCTCTTAAGGTCCTGTCACAGCAATTGGGTTGGGTTGAGCTCTGGACTTTGACTGGTCCATTGCAAACCTCGGTGCTACGTTGTACCTGTAGCCACTGTGCCGATTAACTATTCTAAAGAAGTATTTGGTGCTAAAATTCATAAGGAAAATGTGTACTGCATTAATAAAATCTAACTGTATTTAATTATCATATATTTTTTAAGTGATTGAATATGTGTATGCAATGTAATATAGAGCAGACCGTCTGACAATCCTGTCAAAAGGGCCCTTCCTACCTTTTGAGCCACTGTATCACCTGCACTCTAAGTTTTACTGCACATAATATAATTTTATATGCACATGACTCCTTGTTCTTCTAGTAGCATTTTCTCATCTTTGTGGATGAATCACCAATGCAATAAAAAATAATTAAAATCTTATTAAACACTGCAGAGAAAAAGGAAGTCCAAGGAAGACTGGGAAGAACTGACTGGTTAATTACTGAGTTTTAAGCAGTGATTCAGACCCCTTCTAAAAATATAAAAATAGAACAAATATAAACCTGACACTGACATGGAAACATGTAAGAGTGTCACTTATGATGGTTGTGCTATATTGTGTCCTGGGACATTTGGTTATCTGAATTTTCCGGTACCAGGAAATATGTAAGGCTGTGATAAACCAGCTGATAACGTGCTACAAAAGGCTACTTGTGATCTCACACCTACCAGAATAATTTGTTACAGGAACAAGTTTGCTTCCTCTTAACTGTTGCAACAATAAGGTGGTAGGAGAGAAATGAAGTTATGTGTGTTGTTGTTTAAAATGTTTTGTAGTTTTAGATTTATATTTGACTTCCCCCACATTACAGGATACATATGCATTCGTCAATCAACTATAAAAATTGGTTGTTTTTTTGAAGTAAATAAAGATGTATGCTGTACAATGATTCCACCCTGGAAAAAGAACCATTCAAAGAAATCATTAAAATTACCATGTCATCTATGCCCATGAAGAGGTAAACTTCCGACCATAGCTGTACGTTGTTTTTGTAATGGAAAATGAGTGCAAAAACAAGTACAACAGAAAAGCAACAGTACTTCTCTTTCTTTCACAATGATTCGGTCATATTAGATTTTTTTTTTTTTTTTTACTTGATAGGGTTCCTCAAATATTTGTAAAACCTTATATCAGAAACTAAATATCACAGGTTCACATTCCTTTCTGTTTGCATCAGTTATTCCAAGAGTTTCTCCGGCTGCAAGTCAACAGACAAGCTGAAATCAAATGTGTGTAATTTACCATTTTTAAAAAATCAATACAAGATGTGAAGCTTAGTAAAGTAGAATTCTTGTGTTATCAAATTAACTACAGAGGGCTGGTTAGCTTTCCATCTTCACTTTCCCTTGAATGACCTCATTGCATCACAGTTTTCTTCTGTTGACTTACCCTCGGGTTTAGTCCTGCCTTATCTGACCTTGCCTGAAAGTTAAATATAAAGAGGAGACAGGTTTCATAAAAATGTAAGACCGAGGTTGTTAGTCTAGAAATTTAATATGAATAAAAAGAGTTGAGCACTGAGAGCTGTGTTGTTAGTCAGAACACTTACAAACATGCAAGATCAAATTCAATAACCAGCTGTAAAACCAGCTGTAATTTTAAGAAGTAGCAGCTCTGATAGGTCTCTGGCAAGTCTCAAGATGTCCTTTTCCTTCTAACTTCACACAAGTCCTCATGTGATCCATCCTTAGTAATTTAAAACAAATGATTGCTACATAAAACCAGACTTTTGTTATACACAAATTTTGTTATAAAGGTTTATTCTTTCATGAAGAAAACTATTTTACACAGTGAGTCCCAAAACTGTACCCAAAACACCCAACCTATTAGCGCAACCTTTCACAAAATAACACATGGTAACATAATATATCCTGTAATATGACACTACTGAGAAAGTGGTTGTCAGAATAATGTGCGTCCGCATCCTCCAGCATAATTTCAGCTGCTTCAGAGTTGTATCAGGCAGCAGTCACCATGTTATAAAAAAAACAAATATTAACCTTAGCTTTAGAAGAGGCATATGATCTACTTTTAACAAAATGCAGTGGAAGCAGTTTGCCCTCACACCGTTACTCTTTTTTACATTTAAAACACATTTACCTTCCTGTCATATAAGGCATTATGAAAGTGCACCAGAGTATATAACAGGGCATGATTTTTTTTTCTTCTGTTATCAGCATCAGTACTACTGGGAGTTGTCAGGTATAAAAGGTGAGTCAGAAAGGTGTGGGCAGCCATAAAGTACAAAGAACATTTACCAAGAAGACCAAGATGAAGATAACCGGGACAGTTCTCCTAGGTGTCTCTTTGACCTTTATGTTTCTGGGCAAAGAGGTAAGAGGCTTTTTCACCCAATTTACCAAAGCTGCATTTATTTAAAAAAAAAAAAAAAGATGCCAGTTTAGGTCAGCATGCTTTTACTGATGGCAAGTAGTTGAATAATCTGGATTTGAAGCATCCAACACAACCATTTGTTTTTCTAGCTTAAGTGTAGTTGGATTCAAATCAGAGGTAAATTAAATCAAAAGTCAATGCAAATGCAGGGAAAGACAACAAAATAAACAAAACCGAAACCTTTTGACCGTATTTAATTTTGTACATGTTTTTAGGATGTAGAATTGAATCACCTTCTCATTCTCAGCACACGGAGACTGTAAGTGTAAACAGTGACATTTTCTTAGATTGTGATTTAAAAGTTGAGATTGAAATTCGCTTACAGACTTGTTTTTGTACATTTTTGCACATTTGTACATGAGAAGGTCTCGACACTGGCAAAAAACAAAAAAAACCTCCCAAACACTGGTTACTTTATAGAATGCTTCTCCACACGCAACTTTTAAACTTTAATTTGACAAGAGTGTGTTTTGTAACATTTCCTAAGGGAAATTAGTGTGAATCAGTGCATCAGTGAACAAGAACTATATTTACAGCTCCTTCATTGCCAGGATTCTGTGAAACTGAATATATCCAACCTACTTTATTTTGTTCTTAATAGTACTTTCTTTTGTTGGAAAGAACTTCTGTGTCAGTGTTCACATTTAAGTAATCTAAGTGTGACTTATCAGGTGTCACATAAAGCATAGGTCTGAACTACAAGTGGGCAGAACAAAGAAGCAGGACTCAGGTTTAGGCCATCAGAGGACATGACAATCACGTCCTGCAGCCCTGCCTGCCACAGCGCTATGCAAAGTGCAGATAATAGTTTTATGCTTCGCTTACTGTTGAAGCAATGTGTACCTAACTTTTGCATGCTTGTGCCTACAAAGGATTTTCCACTGAAACAGAGACATATATGTAGACTTTAACTATTCCACAAAGTTTGACAGAGAGGAAATTCAGACAGAATACATTATTGTTGAGTAATGGAAAGAACATGGAAATTGAATTTAGAGTAGTGATAAATATTACAAAAAAGTATATCATGTCAACATCAAATCAGTTTCTCAACATATATGATATGAATTAAAATGCCTCATGTTATCTCATTTGTCATTTTTTAATTAGAACTGCTTTCTACAGTAAAAATTTGTTCCATATGAATTGCTGACACTGAGGTCCGCAATTTATTTTAAATAGCTAAAACACTGTTGCTGGATAGACATGAGCATACTGCTCAGCAGCAGTCTACATGAATGTTTAGATGTATCTTTTGCACCATGAACTTTTATTTTCTCTTACAGGCCCAAGGCAACATAAATGACACAACTCCAGCAGTGACCAATAACACCACTATGAGTCATAGCACTCAGCCTACAGTGACCACACCTCAATCCAACTCCACTGCTTCTTATACGACAAACACCACCCATGCCCAAACTCCTGAAACCACAAGAACATCACCTGACACCTCCTCCAACTCTACAGCTAATGCCACTTCATCACATGAGTCCACAGTGTCCACCGGGGCTACTGGAAGCCCTGGAACCACAGCAGCCACCACTTGGAACCCTACAGGGACTACTGGCAGTAGTGGCACAACAATCTCATCTACGACGATAAAAGGAGGATCTGCTCCTTTGTTTGGGTTCTGCAGTCAGCTGCTGGTGTTTGCTGTCACTATTCTGATCTGCTGTGCATTGGGATGAATGTATGAAAGTCTAGAATCTGTATTTAAATCCTTAAATACTGTGGAGACATATTACATTATTAATACAGCCTCATATTAAATGGCTGCTACTTTAAGGCTGTGAAGTGCTCTGTTTGCACTGAGTCTTTCTCTGCCTTTACACAAATATCCACAAGTTATGTATAACATTGTGCTTCAAATGTTAATGCTATATTTCATTCATTAATAATAGAAGGGAATAAAGGAAGCCAATGTTTTTTTTGCAAATAAAGTGAAATGATGATATTTTGCGGAGGCTGAAGAGTTAATTATACTGAACACTTCAACCAACCTCAGGTCTGTTTTAGCTGAAGGAAATGGCAGTGGTGCACCCACAGCTCCATTTGCATGTTGGTTTAGTATTAAAAAAGCTAGGCAACATCTTTAGTGTTTTGTTTCTCTCTCTGCTCTGTTTAGCTGCTATTAGGTCATGCTTACAATGTATTTATGCATCTTATTATATGTATATTATTATATTATTTGGGGAAAAACTAAACTACTTCAACTAGAAACTGTTACAGATTAACAGCTAACAAAACCAAACCAAAATCCAATAAGACCAAAACACAAAATGAGTTTTACCATTTATAGTTAGGTTCATCTGTTTGGACACTGACACAAGTTTTTTTTATTTATTTTTTTATTTACTGAAACATATTCCAATTATAGTCATTTAATGGACATGCACATAATGTGTAGACTCTCAACTTTCATTTCATGGTATCCACATTCAAATTGGATGATGGGTTTATGGGACATGTGCCACCCTCTTTTTAAAGGGAACAAAACGTAATTGGACAATTGAGTGAAAGGCTATTTCATGGGCAGGTGTGGGCAATTCCTTCATTATGTCATTATCAGTTATGCAGATAAAAGGCCTGGAGTTGATTTGAGGTGTGGTGATTTCATTTTGAAGATTTTGTTGTGAACAGATAACATGCGGTCAAAGGAGCGCTCCATGCAGGTGAATATTAGGAGTGACAAAATCTTCAGTTTGGTATATCCTGGGAAAGAAAGAAAGCACTGGTGAACTCAGCAACGCAAAAAGACCTGAACGTCCACGGAAGAAAACAGGGTTGGATGATCGCTGAATCATTTCAGTGGTGATGAGAAACCCCCTCACAACAACCAACCAAGTGAACAACACTCTCCAGGAGGTAGGTGTATCAATATCAGAGTCTACCATAAAGAGAAGACTGCATGAAAGTAAATGCAGAGAGTTCACCGCAAGGTGCAAACTACTCATAAGCCTCAAGAATAGAAAGGCTATATTGGACTTTGCTAAAAAGAGAGACATACTGTCTGCTCAAATCCAGCTAAATGCAGTCAAATTGATTGGGCATCGTTTCATAATACAGATGGACAATGACCCAAAACATACAGCCAAAGCGGCGCAGGAGATTAAAGCAAAAAATTGGAATATTCTTGGATGACCAATTCAGTCACCTGATCTTAACTCAACTGAGCATGCATGTCACTTGTTGAAGACTGAAAGGCCCACAAAAACAGCAACTTGAGGCTGCTGCAGTAAAGGCCTGAAAAGGAGGAAACCCAGCATATGGTGAAGTCCATGAGTTCAAGACTTCAGGCTATCATTAGCAGTTTTCAACCAAGTATTAGAAATGAACATTTTATTTTCCTGAAATGTGAATATTTAGTGAAATGAAGGGATTGTGTTTGAAAATAATGTTTTAGTTCCTCATATTTTTATGCAAAATATTTGTTAAACCCATTGAATTGAAGCTGAAGGTCTGCACTTTACCTGCATCTGAGTCGTTTCATTTAAAATGCATTGTGGTAATGTACAGAGCCAAAATTAGGAAAAAAGTTGTCTCTGTCCAAATCAGCGGGCTGTTTGAACATTGAAAGTTTAAAGTAAAAGTAGTTGTGGAGCTGCTGATGTACTGAGGGTACTTTAAAAAGGATCACATCAGACAAAAACCTCAGTGAAACATTGTACTTTACAACACCACCTCATTCCACAAGATGAAAGAAATTAAAGTAAAATAACATGTTATTTGAAACTGTTCAGTAAGTTTACGGTTACATTTTGACAAAAAAATAAAAGAATAAAAACAGCATTGAGTCAGCAGACTGAGACACAAGAAAGATAGTAGAGACAAGATATCACTTACATCCATAGGTTAGGTTTCATTTGGCACAGTGTAAAGTTTTGCATTTATGGTCCATCACTTGGGTGGAGGCTGACAGGTGAACAAGGTGAATGCAATATAAAAAGGCCAGCTTTGGAAGAGAGCACATATTGTACAAAACAAAGACTTTCAAGTACGGAAAACAAATCACATTTTAACAAGATATCTTAAGCTGTTAGCTTTCAAGAAGAAATTATATTTCAAGCAATATGAGGTACTTTGTCTTCTTTGTCTTGGAGCTGCTTTTCCTGACTCCGCTGGGATTTGGCTCTCTACAGGTAAGACTTAAGATTAAAAGTCATAAAGATTAAAAGTAGCAAAAATAAACAAGAACCTAATAGCAATCTTTGTTGATCAAACACACTAAAATAAATAAATGAAGAAAGAAATATTTAGGGAATTCTAAACAGTGAACCAAGATTATTTTTGATGGAAAAACTATCCTGCTTTTAAATTTTTTTTTTTAGTGTTAACGCATTGCATTAAAATCTCTGCCTGAACATGCAGTTATTACATATAAAGTATACGATATCATACTCTGTGAAATCCAGCACAATGCAGTGTAAACATAAACTTTGTTGGTTTGCTCTTTAGGGCATGGGGAACACTGCTAACAATCAGACCAGCAACAGCGGCTCTGGCAGCGGCACCAAGGCTTCCACCAGCACGACGACCACAGTCACAGGGGTATCTCCGATCAAGGTGACTACAAAGCACCTTGAGGCAACTGTTATTGTGATTTTTCCACTGTATATATGAAACTGAACGGAATGCAAAGAATGGAGAGAGTCACATCTCCACCTCTGGATCTTTTGCTTTTCAAGCCATGGTGCAGTTAGCAATCTGGAGTCTCAGAGCCAGAACTAGACTACAATGCTATTTATCACACAGCAAATCTGAGTTTATTTTTACTTAGCTGTAGATGAAATACATTACCAGCTGTAAGAAATGATCAAAAAGATTAAAAGTAAATAAATAAATAAATAAAATGGAAATCTTTGTTTTTCATATTTCTTTGAATTCAAAGAAATGTGATCAAACACACACTAAAATAAATATAAAAATAAATGTATAAATAATTAAATAAATAAAAAATACTTAAGGAATTTTTTACCAGTGAGCCAAGATTATTTTTGATGGAAAAACTATCCTGCGTTTGCATTTTATTTTTTTTTTTAGTGTTAATGCACTGCATTAAAATCTCTGCCTGAACATGCAGTTATTACATATAAAGTATACAATATCATACTCTGTGAAATCCAGCACAATGCAGTGTCATAAATTCTGTTGGTTTGCTCTTTAGGGCATGGGGACAACCACTGCAACAACAGGATTCAGTACTAACACTACTAACAATCAGACCAGCAACAGCGGCTCTGGCAGCGGCACCCCGAGTGGAGAGACCCACGTTGCCACCTTTGTGATTCTGCTGTTGGGATCTTTTGCTTTTCAAGCCATAGTGTAGTGAGCAAACTGGAGCATCAGGGCCAGAACTAGACTACAATGCTATTTATCACACGGCAAATCTGAGTTTATTTTTAGTTGTTGATGATGGCAGTGAGCGAGCTAGTCTATAGCATCCCAACAGATGTGTGTGTAAGTCAGTAAAGGTGACTAATAGAGCACTTTTCACACCAAAAAGCGCACAATGCCTAATGACATGTAAAGGAAAATTGTCTGCCTTTTAAAAGCATGTCAAAGCATATTTTGGGACATTTCAGTTGTTTCACTTTGAAGGTGACATGCCCTTACAGACTATTGTACCCATTACCTGTTTGTTGTCTTGTGTGATACTTGATGTATAAGGTAATTCTAATTTTACCTGTAGACATGTTATAATATAGTTATTAGTTGTTAATATTTGCACAATTTACAATAATTATTTGATCTCTATGCATTAATGTGTGAAATAGATTAAAGATTAACTAGATTAAACACTGTCTAACATAAATGGTAATAAAACAGAGCAATATTTCAATGAGTGTGTGATTATGTGTGTTAAAAACAATAATTTTTAACAATAATTCAATTAATTTCTGCTCTTTTTTAAAAAATCCATCCATCCGTCCATTCTCTTCCACTTATCCTTTTCAGGGTCGCGGGGGGGCTGGAGCCTATCCCAGCTACAATAGGGCAAGAGATGGGATACACCCTGGACAGGTCGCCACTTTGTCGCAGGGCTAATATAGAGAGACAGACAACCATTCACACTCACATTTACACCTATAAGCAACTTAAAAATCATCAGTTAACCTAACCCCACTAACTGCATGTCTTTGGACTGTGGGAGGAAGCCAGAGTACTTGGAGACAACCCACACAAACAAGGGGAGATCATGCAAACTCAACACAGAAAGGCCCCGGCCACAAGGTGGAGTCAAACTCAGGAGGCAACAGTGCTAATCACCATGTGAAAAAAAGAAAACAAAATTCAGTCCAGATATCCATTATGAATGTTGAGTATGCTTCATTAGGATCAGGTTTTTGTTGGCACGGTTGATCTAAAAAGTAGTCAGACAGTATGCTGTATACAGTGATATACAGCATACATAAAACATATTTGAAGAAAAGGTACAGAGGTTCACTTTGCTTACATTGAGTACAAGCTCTAGTTGCACAACAGTGTGATCAAGATTGGACATTTACGTGGAAGCAAACTAAAATACTCTTTAATTTCCCTATAAACAGGAAATGTCTTTCATATTATTCAGGTTGTAAATCAATTCAATTCAGTTTTATTTATATAGAACCAAAAACACGACCAACTACAACAAAGGTGCTTTTTACTGTAAGGTAAAGCCCCAACAATAACACAGAGAAAGGTTCAAGCTGCCTGAATGTTTTAGGAGTAGTCTCAACAACAGCTAGCACTCTTGTGAATACAGGGATTACATATTTTGATGGTGCATTATCCTTTAACTGTGTTTTTCTGTCTTAGAAAACATAAATTATATCTTGATGAGTCGACAGCTGTATTAGCAAGGATGTTGTGATTAAATCACAAAAGTGGTGTTTATGCTTTTGTGCAATGACAATGCGACATGATATCAGGTCCGCGAAAGCAGGAAAAGAAACATGCAAACAAGAGGAATAAAATAAAAGGCGAAAAAGACTTCAGTAGATATCTGATAAGCAAGAGAAGTTACTAAAGAGTAAAACATAGAATAACACTCAAATACATTGATATTGGGATTTCTTTTCACATTTTTAACTATCCATCCATCCATCCGTCCTCTGCCGCTTATCCTTTTCAGGGTTGCGGGGGGGGGGCTGGAGCCTATCCCAGCTGTCTTAAGGCAAGAGGCGGAGTACAGCCTGGACAGGTCGCCAGTCTGTCGCAGGGATAACACATAGACACAGACAACCATTCGCACTCACATTCACACCTATGGGCAATTTAGAGTTTCCAGTTAACCTATCCCCACTGAGTGCATGTCTTTGTCCCACGCAAACACGGGGAGAACATGCAAACTCCACACAGAAAGACCCCGCCTGATGGTGGAATTAAAATCAGGACCTTCGTGCTGTGAAGTAACAGCTCTAACAACCGTGCTGCCACATTTTTAACTATAATCATCTTATGATATAGCATGAACTGTGATGCACATACTGTTGTGATAAGTTTGAAGTTAAATTCAAATCTGCAACTTACTAGTCTCTATTGCCCTCTTCTGCCTAAGTAACTTCATTACAAAGATGGTTCATTGTTTGGCTGTTAAGGCTGTAAAAAAGCCAGTGAGTGAAACAGGAGTTAATCTTGACTTTAAAATAATAATAATTTGTAGATTGTCATTTATGCTTGTAAGACTCTATCAGTGCCGTCATTAATCGCAGCTGAAAACTAAGAAGCACCTTTTTGTTGTTTTCAAACCCTTTTTCAGGGTCAAAGGTTTGTTATTGTCTCAAGTGAGAAACCATATATGCCTTACTATTCTTAAATGACTGACATTTTTCTTTATCCTACACTAACTTTGCTTAAAGGGAAAAGTTTTACTCATTTGGGTTATAGGTCATCTAACAGGAGGAAGTAAGATTGAGTGACTGACGATAAACAGAGCAACATTGGATTTAACTGCATACGTCAATGTTTTGTGTGTCTAATGCTTAACAAGGAGCAACAATAGTACAAGGAAGGTAGTGAAATATAGGTTACAAATTAAACCATAAATAAAAATCGGGAAGAAGCGGCTTAGTCAATTTTTTTTATGATAGTTGTGTTAAAAAGTTTATGCGTTATTGTGAAATTTAAGCATTTAAGGTGAAGTTTAGCTGAAAGGGAAACAAGAACTCATACTTTGCATAAACTGAAAATAATTGACAAGGTTTAGAAAATTTGGGACACTTGTCTGTCTGATCATTTTTAATACTGAAGGATTTCTTTTTGTCTACCTAATGTTTTCAGCACAGTGAATAAACTATCAGTTCTGGGCACTTGTTATTGCTTATGCTTATAACTAATGCAAATTCTATTAAAATTGCACTAGGGAAAATACCTTGGACAAACACAAGCTCACACATCTCACACACTCTGACAACTTCCTGGATGCTAGTCATCCAGGTCACACTCTACGTCACACCTACCCCTCCTGAAACGTGATATTATTGTATAAAAGCTCAGTGTCCCTGAAGTCAGGAACAGGTTGCAAGGAAAAGGTTCAACGAAACTTAGCACAAAAGTACATTACACTTTGATTTTTGTGCAACAGAACAATTTCTGTAATATCTCTGGTGCATCTCTGCCTCCTTGGTTCTTTCCATTATGGAGATATTGTATCTGGGTTTTTTCACACTGGCTTTGTTGGCACAGGTAATTACCTATTTTTAAAAATGGTTTATTTTTTAATGTTTTATTGAGTTTTATAATGATAAAAAGTCAATAAAAGTCAAAGTCAATAATTTAGGTGAAACATTGCAGAAAATGTTTCACAAACATTAGTGTAATGAGCTGGCATGTCCAAAAGGATTAAAGCATTTAGAGGAGTTTTTATGTAAAAGTTCTTGCCAAACATTGTTATTAGGATATCTAAAGGTGAAGAAATTATTAAAATAGAATCACATTTGTTTAACCATTATAGATTAATATTGGTCATCCTTTCCTGCGACTAGTAAATATTCAAGAAATTTCAGTTTATGGTAACTGTAGTTATTCATGGAGCAGACCCTTTGGAGGAATGATTAACTTCATTCGGAGAAAGAAATCATTAATTTCTGATCTAATGTATTATTCCCTTACTAGAAAGAAATAATAGGTCAAGGAGAGTTGAGGTCATCCAAATACCATATATAATACAGTTAACAGACTAAATAATGGGTTATGATGACAGCATAGGAACAGAAATTTTGCTGTTGTGCTTTTAGTCCTTAAACTTGTTGAAATGATGTTCTACTTTGTTCCTTCTGAGACTCCAAGAATCACTACTGCTGATACAACCATCTCGGCCGACACCAGTACAGCTGCCACCCCGGCCGACACCAGTACAGCTGCCACCCCGGCCGACACCAGTACAGCTGCCACCCCGGCCGACACCAGTACAGCTGCCACCCCGGCCGACACCACTACAGCTGCCACCCCGGCCACCACCACTACAGCTGCCACCCCGGCCACCACCACTACAGCTGCCACCCCGGCCACTACAGCTGCCATCCTAGCCACCACCACTGCCGCTACCACACAGGCTGCCACCACCACTACCGCTACCACAAAGGCTGCCACTACCACTACCACTACCACAAAGGCTGCAACTACCACTACCGCTACCACAAAGGCTGCCTCTACCACTACAACTACCACACAGGCTGCCACCACCACACAGGCCGCCACCACCACACAGGCCACCTCCAATACCACTGGCACTCCAAACACCAACAGTACAACTACTATCCCAGCCACCGACACTCCAGCTGCCACACAGGACAACACTACAACTCTAACCCAAAACATCACAACAACAGTGACTACCACCACTGCAAATGGAGGCTCGGAGGTGAAAGCTTCTGTGCTTTTTCTTGTCTTTCCACTCTTGCTCTACATGCCTTGTGTTTGATTGTCTGTGAATCTTGCATAAATTAAATGTAGATACACTCTATTCACTGGAACGAAGGACAACATCTAAGGTCAATCCTGACCCCTTTTTGTTTTGTACACAAAATATTTGTAGACCTATCCTAATCTTATGTGCTCTGTATAGAATTTTGCAATGTATTTCTTGCATATACAGGGGAACAGAACATGCAGTACAATAGAGCTAAACTCACGGTGCAAAAAAAGTGATGGAATTTGATTGAGATTTAAAAAAGAAAAAATATTTAGGCAACACAATTCAGTACAAATAAAAGTCATAAAAAGACTTTATTACACAAACCATATTTTGATGATGTTATATATAAATGGTAAATGATTAAGATGAAAAGGAAGCACAGAAGTACACAGTTAAAGTCATATAAACAAATTACCAAATTGCAATCATTAAAGTGCCAACATAACCTGTTCTCCTTACATTTAATTGCACCTATTTGTACAAGTGAATAAGTAATATTTAAAATGCGTATACCTAAAGCAAGTGATTCAATACAATATGAGGATTAGCACAACACAGAGCTTATTTTTGTACTAGCATCAGGAAGGAAGTTACTAAATCAGTGAGTAGAAGGTGCAGCTAAAACTTGTAGGTTTTATTTAATCTTCAGATCGGCATATAGCAAGCAGTGCCTGTAGATAGTCTCCTTTAAAGTGGTTCTGTTGGAAAAACAGGAAATAGCAAGAAAATACAATTACATCAATATATTAGTGCAAATATTTAAAATAAAAATTGATATATTTACTATATATTTTATATTTAGTACATTTTATCTGTGTCACAAACCTGCAGTGCAGTGTAGAGGGAAGTGCCTGTTAATTTAATGAAAGCAGCTCGGATACAGAGCAGATCCTCTTCACTGTGAGACACCATAATCCGCTGCACTATTTCTTTCTGTAAGAGTGAAATGAATTATGGGTAAACAGTGCGTCAACAGTCTCTTGAGATGTATATTCTGTCATTTTGACCCATCTGTACAGAGGAAGTTTGTTTTTTCATGTGCACTCATCAAAATTAAACCACTACACTGCAAAGAAACATGGTGTCTGTCTCTCCTAATAAACTCTATAAAATTACAGTGATTATGAGTTTCTTACGCAACAGAAAATAATAGAAATACCCCCAAAATTATTGAAAATATATATACATAAAAAAACCCCAGTAAAGAAATAAATAAAATCCTACAGATAAAAAAATGCCTGCGGTTGATTTTAGGGATCCTATGTTGGCTTGGGTATATTCCAGAGGTGACCAAAGTTACAGTGTTTTCACTCTCTGACATTATCTTTGAATTTGTTTAATATCAGTGAATGATGGCAACATTTTGCAGAGTCACAAAAGGGCATTTGTAGTCAAGGGTCTCCTGTGTACCAAGCCAGTGCTCAGACATAATTTATGCAAATATGACTGTGTTCGCAAATATTTGGTTATATTTAGTTCAAATTTATTCAATGGTAATCACAGGAAATGACATTCATAACAGCAACTTTCCTTTCCTAATACTGACCATCATATCAACTGATTTTTCTATTATGAGCACATCTGTAAAGAAAAAGCGTCACACCTTGCAACAGGTGAGAACCTCCTCAGTAGCTGTTGTGGACCCAGACAATACCTAGGAACTACATACCTTCCCCTTTTCTCTTTTATTTCCACTGCTAATAGGAACTCTGACGAGATTTAACAACCAGCCACCAGTTGGTAATTTAACGTTCACCTCTCGTAGTCCTTCAATTTCTTTTATTCCTGTGTTAGGCTCTTTTTTTTCTAGTTTATTTCATTGTGAGGTTGAGAAGAACTATTGCTGAAGTAAGCTGAAAAGAATTGCTAGCAAATATTTTCATGTTTATAGATTCAATAGAGTCTGGATTTTTTTTACTTAAGTTTTATTTCAATTTCAATCATATCTAAAATCACATCTTGTAACTTACACCTAAATAATGATTGAACTGCTAAAGTAAATATGCAAATTAAATAGATGGATATATATATAATTAAAAACAGACCAATTAAATATATTAAATACAAGTAAAGAATACAAATTACAAAAAAAATGGATGATTTGTAAGTATAGTGTAAGTGCACTATGTTAGGATCACCATAGCTGGACTCAATCATTTGATAAACCTATCTTAGAGACTCAGACACTATGTCATTTGTTCTATGTGATATAACCCCCGTATGTTCTCCAGCCAACTGTTACATATTACGTAGTTCTTCCATCAGTGCCTTCTGGTATTTGGAATTTTGGCGGAATACCTCTTTGAGGGGTTTTAAAATCTTCTCCCAAATTATCTGTAGTTTAGGACAAGTGCTGTATTTTGTTTTTGTTTATAGTCTTATGAACTTCATTAACATCAGTTAATCATAGATAAATTACCACAGAATCGTCTCACCTTCATGGTCTTAAGTCTCTTGGCAAGGTAGACATCACGGTTTTGAATGCACTGTACTGTGATAACACAAATATTAGGATAATATTGGGCCACCACCTAATAATCATGTAAAGTGCACAATAAATGTTCAGACAGTATGTCAAACCGTGTTTACCCAAAACTTTCAGACCCAAGCGAAAGTCTCCTGTAAACCTTTTCTCTATGATCTGATCCACCGTCTGCCCAAGCTCCAACTCCAGTCCCATCAACACTGTCAATCATGCACAAGGTCAGGGGGATGAAGATATTGGGATTTAAAAAACAAAATCAAAACACTTTAACACAGAAAGATTGATGAATTTTTTTTTTTTTTTTTAAAAAGGGGGACACTCACCGTTGTCAAGATGTTCTAGATCTCTAGAAGTCAGTATGTCAATCCATTTTCCTGCCTCAGCTTTCTTCCCTTTTAGGGATGCAGAGAGAGTCTAGATGATCAAACATAATAACAATGAAACACATTAAGGGTAAAAGGAGTAAAAAATACAGTTTTGTTTCAACTATTTCAGAATTAAGTAGTCAGCAGATGTATATGGTTTATTGTATTAAAACAGCACTTGAATATACTTTTTACTCCAGTGCTTTTTAGCTGTGTTTGTATATAAAAGTAAATAATACCTCAATGTCTGTCTGAACCACACCAGCGATACATCCTTTCTGTTATAAGAGGGGGTGAAAGAAAAAAACAAGAGGAACTGTAATTTCAAAAGCTGGACTTAATTTCAAAGTATGCACTGTACTGTTTGTGTTCCCAGTAAAACTTATATTCAGGCTAAAGTAAAGCATAGGATTTCATTCATTATAGCTTTGCTGCATCTCTTTAAAGGAGATCAAATTCTTTGGTTATAATTCAATCAAAGGTGATGATCAATAACATAAATATTTACATTTAGCAAAGCTTTAAGAAGCTTCTCAAAGTCTTTACTGGTTTCTGATTCGATTTCCTTTTCCAGATCCTTCTTATACACTAAAACAGGAAGAGCAAAAAGAAAAAAAAAGGATTAGGATTTAAACATCCAATGTTAATTTTTTTTTTTTAATTTTTTTTAAGTATCGTAAAAGATCTTTGACTTACTTTCTTTGTATGCAGCACTGATGTTTTGAAGCTGCTTTCCAGATCTTGTGCTCAGAATTTCCACAAGTGTTTCTTCATCTGTACCCAAACCCTGCACACACATACCATATACATTTCTTGACATACAATGGTTATGTTTTAACATCTATTCCAACATCCTAAAAATGAAAGCAACCACTCACCGCCATGGCCTCCTGGAGACGGTAGGCTTCATACTCCACAGGGGGCATCAGCAGTTCCAGCAACAGAAGCTCCAGGTCTCCAGATAAAGCTTTCTTCAGAGCAGTTATTATATCCTAGTTCACCACATGCATAAATAAAGTAACACTGAATTAGGCCTTATTTTGAAATGACAGAGTTTCACGCCTGGTTTTCTTTTTTTTAATCACGTTAAGTTGTTTTAGTATAGAAACACTAAATATCTAGAAAAAACCTCTACTGACTAATGGGAAAAAAACAAAACACACACAAAAACCCCCCACAGTACACTTGGGATTGGGAGTGGATTCACACAAAACCCGCCTGACTATCACACTATGGTGTAGTCTTTCCCTGTAAGACACACTACAGTTGTGCATGTGACAGTACTTCTGATGTCCATTGCTAAACAAAGGTGTGTTCACACCTTTAATGTCACCGTTTTTTATTATTTGATCAGCAAACACTTCAAAATTACAGATGAGCAAGGCTAAACTGTTGTGACTACTAAACCTGCAACTCAACATTCAGTTTCGTTGCTTAATATGTTTCATTATAGGAGACTTTAATGGTTTCCATGAAACCATTAAAGTTTTAATTTTGAAACTCTTTGAAAGGTTTTTACTGTTTCTTTTTTCTCACCTTATGTTTTAGCTCTTGAAAGACCTCAGCAATTACTTGTCTCTGGGCGTTGTTCCGATTGGTTAGTATTCTCAGTAGTGTCACTGTATCTGAGCAAGATACATGATATTCAATAAATGATCAAGAAAAGGTTTAAAAGAAATAGTGGGAATTTATTTTCAACATATGCCAACGAATGCCTTTGTTTTCCAGCGCTGTCCCAATCTCCGTCACATCTCTGTCAGGGTGGAAATTGGAGAAGGGTCGTACTGTTCCAAGTGTACCCCAGTACATATCCTATTTAACAAAAAGGGAAAGTAATTGTGGCATCCACTCTCTATAAAATATATAAAACAACTGAGTGGCAAGAATCAAGCGAAATGTGTAATAAGGAAAGTAACCTCATACTGACCATACCACGAAGGTAGGGAGATGTAGAACGATACAGATCAGCTATGCTTGAATTTAAAGAATGCTAAGTATGTCATACTACTGACTTCTAGTAGGAGGTGCTCGCATGTGTGTGTGTGTGGAGGGGCATGGTTGGTAAATGGTAAATGGCCTGCATTTGTATAGCGCTTTACTTAGTCCCTAAGGACCCCAAAGTGCTTTACACTACACTCAGTCATTCACCCATTCACACACTGGTGATGGCAAGCTACATTGTAGCCACAGCTGCCCTGGGCACTGACAGAGGCGAGGCTGCCGGACACTGGCGCCACCGGGCCCTCTGACCACCACCAGTAGGCAACGGGTGA
>VUQG01002633.1:43914-55085 GCA_015106755.1 Etia nguti
TAAAGAATATAGTTAAAAAAAAAAAAAAAAAAAAAAAAAAAAAAAAAAAAAAAAAAAAAAAAAAAAAAAAAAAAAAAAAAAAAAAAAAAGATGAATGGATAAAAATACAACCCTATTTTGTAATCTTTTCTACAGTCTTTTTATTCAATATTTAATATTTTAAAACCTTTCCCTCCTACATAACATTACATCTTTAGTATCAAATATTAACATACAGCTGAAGCAGGTAACACAGAAACGTACACATTAAGATTTACATCAAAATATGTCAAGAAACGGTAGTAACTCGACAGAAACTGCACAGTTCATTGCACTGGACCATGCATGTATACGTAATTGCAACATTTCCCACAAAGCATACAGTATTTTTTATTTTTATATACGTATATACATATATATATACATATATATATATACATATATATATACACATATATATACGTATATATACACATATATACACGTATATATACATATATATACACGTATATATACACATATATATACGTATATACACGTATATATACGTATATATACATATATATACACGTATATATACATATATATACACGTATATATACATATATATACACACGTATATATATGTATATGTAAAACAAAAAACGTAAAAGCGTAATACGCATTTCTTGAATACTAAACATCCTTTTGGCTTCACTCATCCAGCTTCACTATAAACCATAGAAGGCCACTTTGTTTTCATTCCAGGAAATCAAAAGCCCAAAAGCAATTTGAATTTCAAACCTAGATTTATAGTAAACAAATATAGGAAAAGGTGACGTTCTTCTTCTACAGACAAAAAAGCCCACATAAGCTCAGATTCCAATAAACATGGAAATCCCGGGCTGGATAATCAAATTGTTGACAAATGATCAGCTGGAAGGTCAAATGAAAGTCACAAAACAATGTGAATCATATACTGAATTTTCACTGTACATCCTTAAACAAATAACATATATATGCTATTCCTTTTCAACTCATGATCCAGCTAAACAACCCTTCTTTGTGAAAACACATTTTTTAAAACGACTAAAAGAAAAACAAACAAAAACATTTCATGCTATGAATGCAAACTAACAAAAAACCTTGAAAACAACTTGGGCAGCTTTTGCAGGGCATCTATTGCTTCTAAGCATTCTTGCTGTTGGATACTGATTTCAAACTAGCTACAGGCATCGTAAGTTTTAGAAGGAATCGCAGATCCTGAGACGCAATACATCATGAAACAGACACAAGAGTGGATACTGAAATATCAAGACAATATCGAAGTGGCAAAGGTAAGCTCGGTTCATGCGCTGCTGATGGCTACAGCAACTCTATCTCCCACTGCTGGCTGGGCCTCTCATCATTCTCGGGCATAATGACCACGTGGTCCTTGTCGTAAGTTTTGCCACCTGATGAAAAAAGTAGTTTTACAATGTAAATCTGACGCTCAACTCAAAAAAAGGAATATTTTAATTATTCATGCTGTGATGGAATGTAACTAAATAAACTCATTTTCAATTTGGAATTGTTATTTTTACATCAATACATCAAAAATACTCCTGCCAGTGAACACTTTATTAGATTAAAAAGGGAATATGGATGGAATTAAACGTAGACACTTCTGAAAATTAAGTTAATATCATTTGAGATTCGATAAGATTCTGTGATGAGCAATTATAATTTAATATTTAATCATTTTAGAAAATGAATGCCAGTAAAAACTACAATATCATCTAGCAACTTTGCGCACAACAAATGTTTAAATGGTAAATTACCACATTTTCTTCTCATACCTTTAACATCCAGGACCATGCCAGGGAAAGTATTGCTAGTGATGAGGCCTTTCATTTGGGCTGTCCAGGTCTGAATGGGCTGTCGGGTTTCTGTCCACAGAACCACCTTAGCTGCATCCTCTATGTTGCCAACCACCTGAAGGCTCATGGTCGGGGACAACTACAGAAAACACAAAGCATTATGTTGGAAAGAATTGTCAAGATTTGAAATGTATGACTGTGTTGAGGTTTACATTTACGGGATGCCACCAGCATTGTTACCTTGTTTTTAATTAGTCCATCCTGGTAGAACCAGATGTCGCTCAGTGGCTCCACCTCGGGCGTCACCACCACTCGTCCCGATTTCAATTCCTCCACGCCACCCTGGACGGACAGGAAGTGACCTCGCTCTGTGTTCTTGATACGGAAAAAGTGGCGCTTCTGTAGAAGGCAAAAGAGCACAATGTATTACTGGCCAAGACAACTCAAAATCATTTATAAATAAATACCAGCTCAAGCAAAAAGAACTGGCTGCACTTGTAATGATGGACATTATTTTCACCCTTTCTATAGAGGGAACAAGAGAATCATCACTCTCCTCATACTGTTACCATCTCTGAGATGTATAAAAATGTCAGCCTGATTTACTAATAACACTAATGGTGACCTGGAACACTAAAATCAACACCTTTAATATCAAATTATTCTTCTTTAAGGCTCCTAATGAGGGTTTTTCTATGCAGCTTTGGTGTTTTTGCTTAAACCTTCACTAAGTGTGTCAAGGCAAGCCTCTGAACTGGTGCTGACGACAGGAGCTTAGGTTTATAAATAGGATTTAATGTTATTAAAGGCAGGAAAAATAATTGTATAATTTTCTTTTAATAATTAATAAAGACTCAAACTTTCAGAGATTCTCTTATTACACTGTAACACATGTGTACCTCATGTTAAAAAGTCATTGTAAAGAGTACTTCTTAACAAACCTGTCTGACTGGGTACATTGAGCCAATAGTATGTAGGGAGCTGAACTTTGGCCAGTTGGTGATTTCGATTGGCTCCAGTAGGAACTGGCGCCCCCTGTAGTTGCTGTGTTCACATATCACCCAACTACAAAGCAGGAAGGTGGACACGAAGCGTTACTTATGACAACAGTATCCAGGCTCTGAGCAAGATATTTTCAGTTCACTATTAGCTGATGAAGCCATTTAATTGCATGTAAGTTACCAGCCGCTGTTGACTCTGAGCGACAGGATGTGATTGTTGAAGCCTTCTTCGACCATATTCAGGATCTCTGTGTCTGTGGTGATCTCTCTGCCCTCCAGACACTCGAGCCCGAACAAAGAGATGGAGGGAACTGAGAACAACTGGAGAAAGAAAGACTGAGAATTCAGAAAGGCCATTGCATAATCGAGAGCAAAATTTTCCCTACACTACATGAATGCATTTCTTACCAAGGGCACAATCGTAACAGAACGAATGGAACAGTCAGGGGGGCAGCCCATGCTGGTTAAATTGGGGTAGTCTCCTTCAGATAAGACATACAAGTTCCCAGAGAACTGTTTGTTCTCATAGAGGACCCAGCTGAAATACACAGCGAAAAATTGTGTGTCTTTATTGCTTTGCTTATTGACTTTAAAAAATATATACACATATATGTAAGTATAGCAAGTCATGTGAACTCTCACTTTCACTCCCTTTTAATCACTTTACTTCCTGCTTACTCACCTTCTTCCCGTCACTCTGCACGACTTGGTAACTAATTTTTCTGGCACTTCATCCTGTTTGTGGTTAAAGATGTAACACTCTCCCTGGAAGTCTGGCTCAGAGTACAATTTTATCTGACAAGGAGGAATAGAAAAGGCAAGGTGAGATGCCAGTTGAGAACATTTATATCTGTACTGTGCCAGCAGCAAAATTAACAGGGAAAAATGTCAAGGTGCTTTAGGTTGATCAGGTTATTAGCTTTATGATATGCTCCATCTTTGAAAAAGGTTTTAAGCAAACAAATAGAAGCACTGGAAGTAATACAGTTCAATGTAACCTTCGCGCATTGTTTTGGGACTGCTATCAGGCAGGGGACAAAGAAAGGTGAAGAAAAACAAACTCTACTGCAGTTTATAAGTTATACACTAAGCCTGTCGACCTTTGAACAGTGGAGCAATGTGCAAAATGACTAAAAAAAACAAACCAAAATAAAACCAAACCCCGGCATAACCCTAGCTTAGAGCAATTCCTACCTGCTCTTCTTTACAACAATGCTTCAGTTCACTGAGGTTTGGATTGCATAGAGTCCTATGAAAGCTTTTTTCCACATGACTGTACTTACCTCATCCCTGGACCTTGAACTGTCATTTGGAGCCTAATAACAAGACAAAACAAAACAAAAAAAACAGAAGAATTACATGTCTGCACAGTTCTCAGTTTAGCAGTTTGAAGATATGCCTCCCAGTGATTCTCACCAGTAAGATGGGCTGAACTGAGCAGATACGAGTGTCTTGAGACCCCCAGTCAGCACAGTTATTGTAGAAGCCTTTCTCTAGAATGTACTGGTGACCAGAAAAGTCCACATGCGAGTAAGCTATCCATCTGTAAGGAAGACAAACAAATACCTGATTATTGTAAAACCTCTCCACTCATCTGTGCAACGTAACAAGAGGGGAAAAAAAAATAAAAAAAAAATACTGGTGTCTTCTATAAACTTACGCCCCACTGATTACATCGATTGAACGCGTGGAGGTTTTGTAGCCAAACAGCTCAACGTCAGGGATGGCCTCTGTCACCTCGAAGGTGTTCTCCTCTTGCACTCCCTCTTCGTCTTCCTCTAGCTGCTCAAACATCACCATGGCAGGGTCTGTCAAGTCCTGCAAGAGACAAAAAAATGATTAATATTCTGCATTCTAATATTTATCACATTACTGATAATATAAATCATATCGGAGTCTCTTCACCTCTCTGGAGCCTGTTGTTATGAGTTTGTTGTCAGTGTGGCATTAAATTGGCTAAAGAGTACATAAACACATAAAAGCTCCACAAATTAATAAAGTTAAAGTTTTTGTTTCTACTTTAAGTTGGTGTTACGATTCTGACATCTGTCCTTTAGAGGAACCACACATTCTCTCGTGATTTAGCCATTAGAGGTTGAGGTCTTGCTCATTAAGAGGGAGCATAATTCAGGTCAGAGATGAGACCAGAAAACTATGCATTTATTATCTTCTCTGCAAAACGCATCAGGGCCAGAATGGCAGAAGCACTCTCCGGCTGAGTTTTGAGGGCATAAAGGACATTTTTATTAACTTTCTTTACACTTAATATGCACTCAGTACAAGCCATATGTAGATGTGTGGTTAGTCTGCTGCCAAAGTAAGACAATGTTGGAGTATTATGGAGAAGAGTGCCTTTACTGCAGGGTGAAACTTCCCGATTCTGAGACACGTATTAACAGTTTCAAGTTACACGGCCCTCTTGCAATTTAATGTGCAGCTTTCGCTTACTGGGAGCCACAGTTGTTTTGTTTAGGGACTTCAAAACATGAGAAGAATGAACAAATATTAGCTCTTATGAAGTAATTGTAACTTACTGCTCGAATCACCCTAACAGAGCGCAGTTCTGCATCACAGCCTCCCCACACCCTCCAGTCATGATACTCTCCTTCCTCCAGCAGGTACTGGTGGCCTCGGAAACCCTCCTTCTCGTAGCCCACCCAGCTACAGAAACAGAGAAAGGCACATGTTTTGTTTTTTTTTAAAAGTAATAATGTGATCTGCAGCTGTTAAAACTTGCAAAATACCTTTTTAAGGATCACCGAATACAAACAGGCAAGAATACCACTCACATTCCTCCCAGTACTTTAAGAGAGCCAACATTATACATAAAGGTTGTTTGCTGCCTCTCTATTCTGGTCATAAAGTCTCTCATGTTGGTGGTTATGGTCCTTGATTTCCCAGTAAAGTAGGGCTTTTCATAGATCACCATCTGGAGACAGCACGTCAGCTTTTAAGTTTCAGTAACCAAATTTAACAGCAGTTTGTGAACAGAAAAATTCATCTGTCTTTACCTTTGGCTCATTCAGGTGTTCCACCTTTGGTTCACCCTGTGATTTAAAAAGAAAAAAAAAAAAAAAATCGAAATTAAGTGCAAGTGATAAAGATTGTAAGTGCTTCTAGAAGTGACACTTACTATTTTGAGTGGATGTAATGACCCCACGTAGGGCTGTTCCACCCCCCAGGCTGCTGGGTTAGAGTACCCCCCAACCTCCAGGACTCGTGGTACACCCTGGAAGAAAGGCTGTGCGAACACAAGCCACCTGAGGAGCAGAAAAATAGATGTGAGTAAAAAATATTAAAGTAATCTGATTTGTCAAACTGGATGAAATACAACACTAACTACAAATGATTAATATCATACCAATTTTGGCTTTACGAAGCAGTTTGAATAAATCAACATCACTCACAGCCCTGCGTTAATAATGACGGAATTGGCCTTAATGGGGAAACCAAAAATCCTGGCATCATCTGAAGTATCTCGGAAGATGACTTTCTTTCCCTCTGCGTCCTCTTCAGGGAAAAGGCTGATTTCTGGAACGCTGTAGTCCTGAGGGAGGATAGAGGGAGGCTGTAACGCCGCTGTCACATGGGAAACACATGACTTACAGATAAAAATCATAATGAGTAGATTTTCACACCTCCAGCATGGACAAGAAAGTTGTCCACCTTCTATTAAAGGAGCTTTTGCACTGATTGGGTCTGGATTGTCAGAGATTTTAATTTGATTTGTTTTCTGAGGAAAACCAAATATTTCAGTCTGTAGGCATTTGGGAGCACAATGCCATCTGAAGATAGTGAAGGGTATAACATTCTTTAACAGAGCAACACTGTTAGTGTTCTGAATACAGAATGAGCTGATGTCAGACAGACACATGCCCATATACGAACCAATCACTGTCAAGTTCTGGGAGACAACCCATGTGGGTGACATTACATAGGTATGGCATGTTAAAACAAAAATAAACGTATGCGATAGATAAGTGTCTCAGGCTTTCTGATGTGAACAGTCCAGAAATCTCATAGTAATAAAATAGTAGAAAATAATTAAGTGTTTATTATCATGCTTCGATGTTTGAATTGTTTAACAACAACAACAAAAAATAGCTAGGATACTTTTTAATTTGCTTGTGTTCCAAGTACATTTGTAATAGTATTTGACTTTTCATACGTGCAGGCCCAGTCAAGTGTGGACACTTATTTCTGACACTAGATGGTGCCATTGAGCTACGGAGCAAACAGCCACTTACAAGATTGAAAACAAAATATTTGAGAAGCAATCAGCCATTTATGCTGACATAATGATTCTCCAACAAAATGTTCCACTGCACTCAGTTAGCTTTCAAATCCTAATTCAGGCTGTGTGGCAACAACCAGCAACCACAGAAGGAAAGAAATTCTTCTTACCCTCACTGCTCTTCGTATGGATCCGATGATGAACCTCCTGGCTGACTTGGTCTCCTTTTGCTCATCATTTGTGTCTCCGTTCTGCTCTTCTCCCTCATTCTGTCCATTTTCTTGCTGCTCTTCTGGAGGGCTGAACGGGTAAGTAATCTCTATGTCACCCTCATCCAGAGCAATCTTCTCCCCTTTGAAGTTGGGTTTCTCATAAAGCACCCATCTAAAGGATTAAAAAGAAGAAGAAAAGGACAAAGGGCAGTGTAAGGTTACAGCCTGCTTCGTATGACCTTTGTTTCTCCTGGGCATGTGTTTATGCACTTTTCATAGACTCACAGATATTTTATTTCGCATTTTATTGTTGCAGCATCATTCTGATGTGTCAAAGCAATGAGAATCATTTCTCATTATTAGTGTAGAGATGGTATTTGTTATTACTCTCACTGATGCCAGTGTTGAAGTGATGATTTTACCCAACTACAGTACTGCTATCCAAAAGGCAAGGACATTAAAAACACCTGACACTAGTCTAAAGAGCTTGGACAGAAAAGCGTCTGGACTTCTTTAAGTTGCTTGAAGACGTTTCCCCTCTCATCCGAGAAGCGTCTGCAGTTCTAAGGTCAAATGGTGGAGAGTCCCAGATTTAAGCCCTATGGGAGTGTCCCCCCAAGAGGGACATGGACCCCCTGTTGATCCTCTACCTAATCACAGGAGCCAAGGTGTGAAAATGGGTGTAGGTCACAATCTGCCAAGGTTTCGGGGGGAACCCGCTGTGAAACCTAGTCCCACCCTATCATTTGATTTCCTGAGGTCAAAAGGTCATCATTTGACCTTAGAACTGAGGAAGCTTCTCAGATAAGAGGTGAAACGTCTTCAAGCAACTTAAATAAGTCCAGATGCTTTTCTTTCCAAGCTCCTTAGACTACGATGACCTGGATGACTGAGAACCTTCACAGACACCTGACACTAGTCATTCACTACGTTACAATTTTGCTGTTAATGAACCCAAGGCACAAAACTATATGGGAATCAGAAGCTAAATGAAATTCTACTACTCTGCTACTTTTTAAGATTGGCTTTTCTTTTACAGACCTCTTTAAATTAAATTAAAAAAAAAAAAAAAACACATACACACTTTCTCTTTCTTATAGATGAAATGCTGCATGAACAAGCAATCAAATGCACTGCTAACAATGAAGTATGTCAGGCAGTTTTACTACCACTGTCTGGTAAATGTTGTGCAATTCCAGCGGTGCTACAGTTACAAAAAGGATCAAGGATTATGCAAAATGTGACCAATAAATATTGCCTAATAAAAGAATATTTCAATCTAAATATGAGTAAAAATAGAAGACAACATAATAGAAACATGCAAGTAGAGTGCAAATACCTTTAAAATGGACCCATATGCAGTGTGCTAGCAAATGCAATAAAACCCCAACACTTGAGCTGCTTGACAAAGATAATCTCTTTATAAAAAGACAGATGTTTTTTTTTTTAAGTTAGAGGCTGTTGGTCTACAAATGCCACTTACTCTTATTTAAGAATGCAAAGTATTAGCTGTGGTTTGGTAGTGGGGCAGGAAGTGGTGTGTGTGAACTGACAGTATAATCATCTCATTGTAAGAAGCCGAGGAAGCATTAGTCTAGTGTTAGTACAGGCCAGCGCAGCACCAGCAGGGTTACTGCAGGTTCACAGAGCTGGCTGTGTTTGATAAAACATTCCTTGTCTGAGGCAGGTGTGTGTTTAAGCTTGTGTTTGGGGCGTGTTAACGATTGAAGGAATTTGCATGCCCACAGCACATCAATAGCACTCTTGTTTTTATAACACTACCGGATTACATCCAGAGAGAGGGGTTTATTTTGGAAAAACTACTGACTCACTACACACTTGACATTTAAAAAACAACACACACACACACACACACACACACACACACACACACACACACGACCTAAGTTTAGGTGCCAAACCTGTGATGGTGGTATGAGGAAGATTTCATTTGCAGCGCAACTGGGCAGGAAAAGGCAAAATATTAAAGCTGGATCTCTTTTGTATACTACTGCAAGTTAATTGCCTGTTTCCAGTTATTCATGGGAACCTTTGTTTTACCTCGACATCTTGTCTAAGTTTTGGTTGTAAAGTAGAGTCAAGTTATTTTAAGTACAATTTCCTTAAAGTGAGAAAGAAAAAAAAAAAAAAGGGGGGGGGGAATGATGAGCTGTAGATATATGAAGAACACTTGACAAAAGGAAGCGTGTAGCTGATGACAGCTGTAAATGCTGCTCATTAAACAGTTCCTGGTTAGAAAAGAAAAACAAAAATCTAATAATTAGTGAAAAACCTCTTTACTCATTTCCTTGTGAAAAGCCTTGTGTCACTTAATGCAAATTTTTCCTTTAGATACTCACTGCAGAGTTATGCTATGACATGTTGTGTCTAAAATACAATACAAAATAAAAACAAGACAACGACGAGTGCTTCCAGCACTTACCCTCCTCTGACGACCCTGATGGAGATGGTTTCCTGCAGCTCCCAGGGTGTAGCATCAATGACATCACTGCGTACCTCAATCCTTTGGCCGCACATACCCGGTCGGTCAAAAATATACATCTAGCCAGAAGGAAGACAAATGTTAGCATAAATTATGACTGTACACTTGTAAAATCAGACATTTTTAGGCTGCAGGTCATATAATCAGACATTATTAATAATTATGAATTACGTTGAGTACAAAATCAGTGTTAATATTACAACAGAAGTCATTTAATACTACGCAAACACCTGGGATGAAATTGCAGAAAAGACGGAATTACTAGAGGCTAGACTTTATCCTGTGCTGCAGAATCCTTATCCTTTATATTGTCAGAGGAAAATAAAGCCAACATTATTGAATGGCATCATCTCCAGTTTCATATTCAACCATAACCTTTAGGCATTTAATACTAGAAGAGTAGAAAGCTGACAATATAGTATTGAGATTGCACACTTCTTGCATAGTTGAATTTCCTGAATATCAATAGCATCTAGAACATTAAAAAGTGGAATAAAATTTTATATATCAAAAGAGAAAACAGAGGTACAGATGTGCATTTATTGGTGTATATGTAGTGGTGTATATATGGAATTTATTGAATAACAAAAACTTGCCCGAGTCTAAAGCACAGACATGTTTGGGACATTCAGGTTTGAGGCCCTACAGCATGGGAGAGAACCTAAACCTAAATGGAAGCTCCTCCCCAATTATTAAGAATCATTTGTGGGTAACCTCAGTGAGAAAATCGAAGAGCTCTCCAGCAACAAGCAGAAGCAGGTCTGAAATTAACACAAAACCACAATGGAACAGGCAAAAGTGTAGTAGGTATGCACTTTAATTACCAATCAAAGCCAGAAATTTCACAGAAGAGGTTTGGGAGGGTTTTTATTAGCATCTGATAAAAATTCCTATTGTTTAACCAGGCAGTCCGCGTCTTCTACTGCAGAATGGTTATGAAATGATGTGTAGGCTCCTACATTACCAAGAAAAACAGTCTTGTAACAACAACTTATTCCCCCTCAGGTATACTAGCAAGGTGTTGTGTATTTAATGGTTAACAGACTGAGATTCACAAGAAAGCTCTGCTTACTTCCTCTGCTTTTAACGGCCATTTTTAAAATTACACTTCAATATGCTAGCTGACATTACTTTTTAGCCACTTCAAGATACTGGCAGAAGTGGCTGTCAGCTTACACACGTTTCTCAAAGGCATGTGGGTGAAAACAACTTTCACTGAAGAGTGCGGTTTGTGTGGGCAACTCACCTTTCCAGGACGAGGATTAAGCTTTCCATGTTCCTTCTCTTTGGTAAGCTATGGACAAATAGCAAAATTGTAAGGATTAAACAGACATCACAGGACGTTATTTTCTTTTACATTTATTTTCCTGACTCGTTGGGGGGGGGGGGGGCAAAAAAAACCCC
>VUQG01002633.1:56641-67476 GCA_015106755.1 Etia nguti
AAAACAAAACAAAAAAAAAAAAAATGGTGAAAAAAAAAAAAAAAAAAAAAAAAAAAAAAAAAAAAAAAAAAAAAAAAAAAAAAAACCAACAACAAAAAAAGTTTGACCATGTGATGGAAATAACTGATGACTGCAGCAAACGAAAAACTAGGGAAGAGAAGGGATAACGGCTGTCATCTTTTCTTCTCGCACAGGTGTCTCCTTATGTCTTCCTGTCATAATTCATTTAAATCAAATATCAAATTAAAAAAAAAAAAAAAAAAGAAAGAAATGTGAGGATGAATACAAAAGGCAAGGTGTGGCTATGTCTCTGCAGGAACAGACAGATAGCTGGGTTCCCCACCCATCCCAGCTGAGACATTTAAAAAAATTTTTTTTTTTTAAAAATACCACAGCTATTTAAGCAGTTGAAATCACTGTATAAATATACATCAAAAAAGGGTTCTTTGAGAAGGTGATAACTAGAATAACATCAGTGGGTTGAAAACTCTTTTGAAGTAATGCTTGTGTCTTACACAAATGATCTTTTCCCCACAGTTTTGCTCACATCAAGAACTCAGGAAGCGCGAACCACACCTGAAGTCAATATTAGTGTCAAAAATTGTGTTACACGAGCTGTGATCACTTCAGAGTTCAAAACGGACAACTAAACATTGTGCCGGCATTTGTGTTAACGCTACAAATGCCACAGGCCTACACTGACATTCCACTCTTCATTTTCTTCCATCACTTATAGAATTGTTGTGCTTCCTAACTGCAACTGCTTAAAAACCATCTTGTGCTTTCTGTTTAGATGGGGTGGGAAACAGGATGTGGCAGAGGGATCAAGACTTAATGTCAATGTATTGATGAGAAGAGACTGACAGGAATGAGCAAGAGTGTGTGTGCCGACATTCAGGCGTGAGTGAGAGTTCTGAAGGATCGTTTTAGCACTGCATGGCACTGGGACCACCAGCAGGCCCATCCTTTAATCACTGCTGGTGTTCTAGAAATATTCCATTTTGAAGCTTATTTAAATGGCATGTTTGGCATACAAACGGCAACAAAAGCCACAGATAAATGGATTTATTGTGTGCACAATAACCTACATGTAGTCACCTAAGCTCACCTATTGTGAGCTGACCTGTTTTGTCGTTTCTTACAATGGGAGAAGAATGGATGTAAGAGTATGGATGAGAGCTGCCTGTATGTAAATGCAATCATCGGATTTTCTTACTCATTCTGTTATCAAAGGCATAGTTAACTTTTCACACCCTCCACTTAATGCAATTGTTTGCACACTTTGAGCAGCGAAACATTTGAAGACTTAAAAATATTCAACGAACGTGTCATCAAATATGTCATATTTTATAAAGAGGTCACACTGTACGTTTTAATGTCTAATGTGATCATTTCTTAGCCTGGATTGTTACATTTTTAAATGTCAAATCAACAAAAGCATTCTCAGTAAAATAAAACTGAACAAATCTAAGATTACTCACATAGGCATCGGGGAAGGCTCTGTATTTTGAAAGTAAGTTCCTGTCAGGCTCAGTTGCTTGGCTCTGGAATTGAGACTTTCCATTAACATTGCTGAAGAATGAACTGTGGACCCCCACAGCGGCATCACTACTCAGGCTCCTCTGCAGGATGGGAGTGCCCATTGTCCCGCTACCCACACCCATTCCCATCTCAGGGGTCTGGCTAAACATTGATAAAGGAGTGTCTGTGTTGAAGAATGGCCTGTGGAGGTCAATTGAGCCAGTTGGGCTGAGGAGGCGAGTGGGGCTGTTGCTGGCAGGTGGGGAGCCGATGGCCAGAGATGCAGGCCGACTCATATGAGTGTTCAGGTCTTCAGCTCCGCTCAGAGATCCCGATGAGGAGGATGAGGAATTCATAAGGAAGGAGATGCGCTCAAAGCGGGATCCCCCTGATTCTGTGCCAGCGCCGAGGTCACCAATCTCCTTTAATCCCGCAATCATGCGATCTTTTGAAGACGAAGTTTCGGGTAGGGAGCTGGTGCGGAACACTGACCGATGGGCTTTTCCGTTTTCTTGTGTCTGAACTGTGGACGATAGCTTGTAGTTACCAAAGAGGACACTGTGATCAAGGCGAGAGCTTGTGGTAGGAGATGGTGGTACTTCATTCCCATTAAGCACTGGAGATTTTAAATCCTCAGAAGAAGACTCAGAGGATTTTTTCATTACAGTACTGTTAAGAGTTGATGCTCTAAAGGGCAAGTTCAGACCTCTTGTTCCAGGCTGTCCATCCTGCAGGTGACAGGACACATGCATAGTTATGCTAAGCTCTGAAGCATTCACCTATAAGTTCTATGCCTTCAAAACAATGCAATGAATGGAATTTCATTTGTGGTGCTGACAGATTTGATGAGTCGCATTTGAAAATGTGCTTTTAGAAGTAGTACTACAATTCCTGAACAAACACATAAGGAGTGTCTTCTAAATTGTTTGTAGCTTCAAAGAACATTTCAATTTTCATGACTTCTACAATAAGCAATAACATGATCATAAAAATAATATAAATAAAGGTAAATAATGAAACAGCATGAAGATTTTCTAGCTCATGACATTAAATTTAAGTCTACAACACCTGATTTTGCCTAATCAGCTCCAGTGGAGAACGACTGTCTCTTGGGGAAGTCCTCTTCAGTCCCAGGTCAGCAGGCAGAGTATAGAGTCCATTGAGGGACTCTGCTGGAGCGCCTGTTCCGTCCATCTTTGTTTTGAGACTGCTCACGGAGTCAGGCACGTCAGAAGAGATGGGGCTTGGAGCATCCTCCACAATTGGTGGCAGACAGGAGAGGAGGCCTGGATTAGTGGTGCGTAAGCTCACGCTCCTCTGCCTCAGAGAAGGCCCCATGCTCTTTAAGGTATCCACCAGAATATCCATGTCAAACTGGCTGGTGGAGTCTTCGTCAGGGGAAGCAGGAGGAGTAGAAGGGGTTGTAGCTACAGGATCAGAGACCGCCTCCACAAGTGTGGCAGTGAAGACCCCAGTAAATCGGGATGAGTCGTCGTCCTCTTCTTCAAAACTGGCAGTGTTGTTGTAGCTGGTTTGTTGTGTTGAGGAAAGGCCAGATACAGGGAGCTGTCGAGACTCCCAGGCTGACTTTACACTCTCTGACTCTCCCTCTCTCTGTCCCAGTGTTTCACCTGCAGCTGCTGCAGGCTCCTCCTGCTTCACTAAGCTCCTCCTCCACTCATCTGCTGGTTCTTTGACTGGGTTGCTTTCACGGCTCAGATAAAATTCAGTCCTGTCACTCAGCCTGTTGCCAAGGGTAATAGGTTCCTCCAGAGAGGGGAGGGAGGGGGAAGAGAACGAGTCACTGAAGCGTGTGTGTGCTGTAGCCTCAGGTAGAGCCGAGGAAGAGAAGGAGGATGAGGAGTAGTTACTGGAGGAGGTGTCTGATATACTGTAAGTCGGGGCGTCTGAAAAAGTGTAATTCTCCGTTTTACTTTGTTTAAATTGACTTACACCCTCAAATCTATTTTTCCATTTATACTCAGAGTCAAGATCTGTTCCATTTGACTTAGTCAAGGTGCTCGTTTTGACAAAGTCCATTTCATCCTTGCTATCATCAATGGCATCAGCCTCATTAATGAGGGACAGCTTACGAAAACGATGTTTGGCTTCATCCTCTTTGGAGAGAGACGAGTTCTTTATTAACAGTTTGGTACTCAGGCTGCGGTAGCCTGAATTCATTTTGCCAGCTGATTCCTGGCAGTCGTCCGTCTGTTGACTTTCTGAACTTTCTTCAGCGGTCCTTGAAGCTGTCAAAGACCTATACAAGTAGAAGAAAGAAAGAAGATGGTAACTGTTTCACAGCATACAAAGAGCTCCAGGCAGAGCCTTCAGGGTGTGGTGGACACGCAATGTCAACAATGCAAATTATACAAAGCAACATTGCTTATCTTGACTTGCGTGCAACGTCCAAGTTTGCAAAACATGTCACAAATGCTATTTGCCGATTTTATTTCTGCTAAAAAAGTACTATATATATGAGCATAAGCAAAATGCATTCAGCTGACATATTCAAGCGCAATTAAACTAAATTACTTCTCCATTTACAGAATACAACCGGCACCAAGAACCTCTTTAGAACTGTCTTTTCAATTCTAGCCTTCTAGGCACACTTGTATAGCAAAGTGATCCAAATTTCAATATAAACATTAGATAAGAACGCTCAAATGCAAGTACTACAAAGCACTGTGTGGGAACTGAGAGAGGCTGTTGATTCAGAGAACAATTCATGATGCTCAAAAGCCAAAGACATGTTTATAAGAATATGAACTTTGTGCGCTGTTAATGGTCTGAAAATGCTGTTTTTAAAATCTAAAAAGAATACTCCACATGAAGTTCAATTTATTTGTCATGAGGAGTACTTAATGTAAAAATGCTGTTTTACAATATTTAAGGAAATTTTGTAATTTAGTTTCAAACGCTTCTCTGTATTTTTTAAGTTTTAAACAAGTTTTTGAAAAGATTTTTAAAATATTTGTGTAAACTTGTTTTTATGACAGGTGGTCTCATAACTTTGTTAAGCACTGTAGCTCAGACTATGCTACTTTAACTTTGGTCAGTTTTCCCTCTTTTTTTTCCCGATTAATTTAAAACTCTTTAAGTTTCCCACATTTTATCAATGTGAAAAGGTCAAATACTGAAGAGTATCCCGTTAACAAAAGATTTTATACTTAATTATACTTTCAAGAAGCAACAGATCTTACCAAATTCTCAAGAAATAAGATTCAGTTAGTTGGGAAAAAAAAGAAATCCTTAATGACTAAATGCATTTACTATGTATTTCTCCAATTATGGGGTTTTTCCTCCTAGATTTGAGATGCTGAGAGTTTTTATTTTAATCAAAGTTATGAGAATGTGTATTTTTACCAACGTATGTATCCCAGAAAACAAAACTAAATGTCAAACAGCTTTCATAAGTCGAGCAGGAATTCTGAGTTGATCCTCTATTAGTGACTCATTTGACCTTTGTTGGTTTTTAAGACTTGGAACATGAGGAGGGGCTCATTTATAAATGGTGTTTACTGGAATGTCTAAATGTTGTTTTTTTTTGCTTTTTTACAGTTTCAGACAAGGCGGCGCATGACTGCAACAGTAGGGATGATTATTTAAAAGGTCGTGAGAATACAGTCACAGCAATATAGTGAATTACTCAACCAATTTGTTCCTCTACAATGTGAGGTGGAAATGGTCTTAAAGGTCAAACTGAAAAGTGATTTTAGATTGTTGCAATACTGATGCAGAACTGTGCATCTGTGTGCATATATCCAAAATAATGCACTTGGCAAATTCCCACTACTTGAGCAATGCTCACAAATGTTTTGTGATATCAGCACACCAAGCTCATCACCATGGACCAACAAGCTGATACAGCATCCGTACTGCTCCTACTTCAATACATAGATGAGGTTTAATTTGTGTAACTTGTTACATGCATTTTTTTGTTCTTTCCATATTATTTATTTTTTTAATCTAGTAAGAATACAGACATTTAAAACACTTAAATCACATCATGTGAAATATCAGCAGGAAGTAAACAAATGGACTTTGCAATGCAAAACATCAAGTAGCCTATGCAGAGGCAGATCCAGCAGCTTTATGTAAGGCATGAGAAATGGCAGGTAGTATGCACAGAAGGGACTGTGGAGTGCCATACCTTGATTAAATTAAGTACTAGTTACTACTTTAATAATGGCCTTAGTTTAAGAGCAAAGTAGACATTTTCCACCTAGAGTTCTAGAAACCCTAACTGGCATGTGTGTATGACTCCATGGATAGGTAGTCCTGTGAAAAACTGAGTACACCCTTACTGCTTACCCTTACTCAGCAAAGGCAAGTGACCACCTTTATAAAAGCAGCAGTTTCCTGTTTTGAAGCATTCAGGTGTATGCCAACACAATGCAAAAGAGGAAAAACAACGTTTAAGAGAAACAAGTGCTGTTGCCTATAAATCTGGGAAAGATTATAAGGCAACTTTCAAACTACTTGACATCCATCATTCTGCAGTGAGGAAAATATACAAGATGGCTACCAATCTCCTTGGAATGGACATCCCAGCAAATTCACTGCAAGGTCAGACTCGGGTGCAATGCTTGGAGAAATTGCAAAACACACATGAGCTACATCACAAACCATTGTTAAAGTGGTCTTGACAGTTTAAAGCTTGGCTTAAATTAGATGGTGCAACAGGACAGTGACCCCAAGGTGTTGTTACAGTCAAGTTAAAGTCGCGACCTCAACCCAACTGAAATTTTACGATGGGGCCTTAAGAAAGCTGAGCATAAGCTGTGGACCTTTTGGGTGCAGCATCTGTCAGTCTCAGACCTCAATCCTTTAAGCGGGGAGATTTATAGGAAAAAAAGGAATGCTTTAACTATTGTTTTGTATAAACACAGAAATTCCAGTCAAGGGGACATAAAGGTTTCTTAAGAAACAAGAATGTAGAGGATGATAATTATGAAGGTGTCCAGCAAGGCAACAGGGAATTCTGGCAGTGATCCTAAACTTCTTCATGCTGGCCTGCAACACCAAATACACACCAAATATCAAAGAACATCACCATCCTCTGTATAATTCCTTGGGAAACCTTATGATCTCTTGACAGGAATGTCCCCTCTTTCGGTAATAATTAACATATCAATAGTAAAAAAGCACTTAAAAAAAAAAAAAAGAAAAATCTCCCTTTTTAAAGGCTCGGTCTGAAACTGACAAATATCTGCACCCAAAAGGTCTCGACTTTACTTCGAGAGACAGTGCATCCACAGTAAAAGCCTATAAATGGTGCCCTCGAATGATTGCCAGTTTAAGTCTTGTGCAAACAGATGAACTCGAGCTAGCATAATAAAAAACACACCCAACCTACAGCGAGCTCACATGAGAAGCTGCAAAAGGACCAGAGGTGTAACTCCTTCCATATTCTGAAAGGCATTTTTGGTTTTCTGTTCTTGGACTGTCTAAATGATTGAACTAGAAACCTACGGGGGGGTGGGGCATTTGTATCCCATTAGCATGTCAACATCTACAAACACTGAAACTTTAAGGTCATGAAAGACAGCAAGAATGGTTTAGACATACACCAATCATAATAGCATAACCCAGTGATCACTTATCAAATATTGTCATACAACCACAAAAGCTTAGCACCGAACATCAGATTCAGACAGTCATAGAGGTTTCAAATTAAAAGGAAGAATGTTATGTTTAGTCACTCGATCCCTTTAAACAAACATTAATTTTCTGATGTGATCATCTGCGTTCAAGCTACATTGTAAGTACTAGCTTTTCATGGGAAGGAAAAAAAAGGAAACATTTCTGGCTTTACTACCGTTATTTAAGAATAGTGTTGAAGCTATACATTAATACTGTAGAGTATGCTGTGTAAGGAATGTATTTATCTCAACCAAACACATTTACTAAAATGCTCCTCAAGATAAAATTGATAAGCAAGATACTTAAGATAAAGTTACGCTCGTGTTTGTATTTGTTCTTAAGATAATATTTACTAACTTAATCTGGACTGTCTAAATTAACTCCACTTGTGCAGATTTAAAAGCAGTTTTCTCATTGGTAAATCAGCTTGACTTCAGTGGTTTCGCACTAGTTATAATATGCTATAGGAAGGCACACACACCTGAGATGAAATCCCTGAAGACTCTTTATCTAACAAGTTCATTGTTTAAACTGAGGAAAGATCACTTCTGTCAGGACAAGGTGTGGTTTATGAATATGTTCCGGTCATTTACAACAAAGGGAATTCTCCACAGTTTTGACATTCTATTAGTGTCTCAACTAAGCTGTCAGACGGTAACACGTGGAAGGAAAACAAAAGGGATAGCCCAGTGTCATGGTTAAGTTTAAAGACCTAAGTGGCTCGACTGGCTTTGGATACTACTCTCATCAGAAACATGGGCCCTCAGTTTTGCACAGGGGTAGGAAAATAATGCAGCAGATATCAAAACTGTATTTTTACAGAGAGAAAAAAAAAAAAAGTTCAATAGACAACCTGGATTTCATAAATAGGTGGTCCCTTGGATGCGTCCTAAGAGGCATCACAAGTGGGAATGTGCGTCTCACCCCTGACTTCAATACACAGAAAGAATGTGCAGCAGGTGGGGCTGGCTAAATGCCTTCTTCATCTTTCACTGAGCATCAGCACACCTCTTCGTCAGAAACCTGTTGTTGTTTTAAGTGCCAGAGGCCACAACGTGTTTGTCGGCTTGCTATGCAAAAAGGCGAGCACTGCTGTACTTCTTACTAATCCTCATTTGTTCTTTTTCAGTCTGTGAAGCTTTTAAATTACCCAGCTAATACGTGCAGCTCCTCACCTTCAACAAGCATAAACTGAGTTTTGCAAGATGCATTCTGATCTTTGCCAAAGTCAAAAACTGCTGCAAAATCTAAATATGACACCATTGCTTGGAGAGATTATTCTATAATTTGTGCTTCACAAATCTTAGGGCTTAATTTTGAAATAATTATTTCAAAATTAACACAGTAAATGTAAGTTACCACCCCTCCTGTGAGCCTAAACTACAGCCCGTTTTTAATGTTTGAGTAATAGCAATCTTTCATTGATCAACTACCACTCACAGCTAAAACATCTCTTCGGTGCCATTTTTTGTGGTTTTTGAATGTACAGCAAAAATGAAGTGCCATTAAACAACTATCCTTTTTGATAAAGCATATAGTTAGGGAATCCTCCCTTAGTTATGCTGCAATAGGTGTATGTTGCTGGGGGATTCCCATGATGCTTTGAGTCCTTCTTCTTCAGTCACCTTTCTCACTCACTATGTGTTAATAGACCTCTCTGCACTGAATCACACTTGTTATTAATCTCTGGCTGTTTTTCACAGCATCTCTTTTATCCTGTCTTCCTTCTCTCTCCCCAACCGGTCGTGGCAGATGGCCGCCCCTCCCTGAGCCCGGTTCTGCCGGAGGTTGCTTCCTGTCAAAAGGGAGTTTTTCCTTCCCACTGTCGCCAAAGTGCTTGCTTATAAGGGGTCATATGATTGTTGGGTTTTTCTCTGTGTGTATTATTGTAGTGTCTACCTTACAATATAAAGCAATTTGAGGCGACTGTTGTTGGGATTTGGCGCTGTTGAAATAAAACTGAATTGAATTGAAATTGAATTGAACATCGTCTCACAAGTCACAGTAGATGCAAGTTGTTACCCTTTCAGAAGTAGGTGTAATAGTAGTTCTGTAGTAACTACTTTCTGCTGCAATCTTTAAATGTTTGATTTTTAAATTATTTTTTTTTAAATTTTTTTTTTTTTAAATACCAGATGCCCCAAAATGGATTTGTGTGTCCTCCCAGGATCAAAATGGGGATCTTCTGCTCGTTAGCCACTACACTGAGCCCAAACCCCTCTCTGGTTTTATGAGAGTAATATCTTTCACCTGTCATCCACCACTCAAAGGTAAGACATTTTTAAAACCACAAGATGGCACCACAAATGTGCAACACAAATTAACTGCCTCTCATGTGCTTAACTAATCATAAGTGATCTGAAGACTCACACCATTCCTGTTGATAGTTTAAAGATGTTGATAATGTAGAATTTGCAAAGCGTTTTTTAAAATTTGTTTATTAAGTCTTGTGATAGGTCTGTAAGTAATGCTATTTTCATTATGCTTTATACTCTTAAAATTGTTCTGCTCATCTCTTTTATCGTCGTAAACCAACATGCTCAAAACATTGTTAAGCTTGATGCACCAAAAGGCGCAGGTTTCACTTATGCAGTGTGTTACAGGGTCAAGGTGTGGTCACAAGCTCACAAATTATTTCCATTTTTCCTTTTAACACTACTTAAAGTTTTATTTGTTCCAGTAAATTAAGATGTCTGATCAAATGCCAGCTCCAGACAAAGCAACAAAAAAAAATATTGTCATGATGCCAAACAACATTGTGTTACATAAATGTGACAATATGAGGGTAGTGCTCTACATGTCAAGACTTAAATTTAAGTTTGGTTAAATATTAAGAACATTACATGCAAGTACAAGTACACGGCTCTGCTCCTGATACTTCTGGAGAAGCAGCAGCTTAAAAAACAAAACAAAAAAAACAAAAAGCCACACACATATCAGACCACGCAAGTGACCTAGACATTCTTCAAAGACACCTAAACCCATTACTGGAAAGCATGCAGAGCTGCAAGAGTGCAGTGCTGAATAGGGTGCATGCAAACACAAAGCATGCCATGTGGATATTCCAACAATCTCCCTCTTAACTGTCAAACACGGATTAAATAAATTAAATTCTAGGAGTATGTAAAACTTTGTTCTTCCCCCCCCCCTTTTTTCAAACAAACAGCAGCTGCACATAGCTTGAAGTCAGGTCACCAAATGAAATCTTGTGGTATCAGTATTTTTGTGTGTACATTTACATGATAACATGATGTTTGATTTCTCCGTTTGCTGCCAACTCCAACTTTCTTTCGTGACTATGTAAATCAGAAATGTTGACTGACCTGCTGGTCCACACTTTACAATTCTAAAGATTTGCTGTGTTCCTGAATTATATATAAAACTGCTAGATGGATTAAACAAGCAGCAGGACGAAATTAGCTTGGACTTGGGAGAACTGATGTATATTTGTACCCATTTTCTGCTTATAATTCAAAAACTTCAACTACTCCTCCACACCTAAATGACACAAACATAAACTGATAGATTGAGCCTATAGGATTGATTGGATGGGGTGGTGGTGGAGGGGGGATTTTAAGGTTTTGTTTTGTTTTTTAAAGAGAACTGAACTTTCAACCCTTTGTCACCTACATTTCAAGACCAAAAAAAAAAAAAAAAAAATATAATTT
>VUQG01002635.1:0-15986 GCA_015106755.1 Etia nguti
CAAGAACAATGAAAGACAGTTTTCCATCTCTGCGTTAGCAGCCTGTAGATTTTTACATTAAAATTCCTTTAGAATAAGAGAAACCCCCCAAAAAACAGACTCAAAGTTTAAGAGGTACCTGCACAGGGAATGTACGTAATAACGTAAGTATCTACACAGATATGTACAAGTTATATATGCCATATAAAGTAGCAATGTAATCGGTGGTAGTGCACAATGAGTAAGATGGTTGCATTTTAATAAATATGGTTTATAAATACAGTGAACATGTCCATGAGTGTTGGCAGTGCAGTTATCCTCCAATCAGGGTGGAGGTAGGGCATGTTTGACAGCCTGTGGGTAGAAGCTTCTATTGAGTCTGTTTGTCTTTGACCTGATGGACCTGTAGCGTTTACCGGAGGGAAGGGGGGAAAAAAGTGAGTGTCCAGGGTGTGAGGGGTCCTTGATGATCATACTGGCTTTCCGCTGAAGTCTGGCAGTATAAATGTCTCTTTGGGGGGGGGGAGTTAGTGAAGTGCCGATTGCCCGCTCTGCTGCCCTCACCACCCGCTGCAGTTTCCTCTTGTCCTCCGCGGTGCAGCAGTTGAACCAGAGTGTGCAGAAGTAAGTCAGAAGGCTCTTGATGGTGGAGCGGTAGAAGTTAATTAGCAGTCTCTGGGGTAATTGGGCCTGACGCAGCCTCCTGTGTCAGGCCCAATTACAGTAATGTACAATATTGTACATTTTCAGGTTGTTTCTATTTTTGCTCCATGTGTATGCCTTTTGGATTGTTCTTTGGTTTATTCACCTGTGTTTTTATACTGTTTGGTATGACAAACGATCGTCTATGTATGACCCTGTACCATTGTTCTAGGGAAACCAGTCACTGGGGGGCAAAACTCATTGTTCTAGTGCTGGTCCAACCCAATTTTTTTATATAGCACCAAATCAAAACAACAGTCAACTCAAGGCGCTTTATAATGAAAGGTCGACATAAAATCTTTGCCAAATCACATATGTGGATCATAAAGAATGAGATTCCCATACCAGACTTGGCCAAAGCCTGGGTTAACAATGCAGGGTGGTGGTGGTGGAAACTGCACTACTGTTGGGCAAAGATGGAAAAAAGCAGAGGGAGAAGGCATGTTCAGAGGCAGTGAGAGAGAAAGGGCTAACACATTGGGCACACTGTGTTAGTGTTAGGAAAAGAGGAAGGCCTCAGAACAGGTTCATGGATGTAGTGAAGGTGGATATACAGAGGGTTGGTGTGACACAAGAGAATGCTATGGATAGGGTGAGATGGAGTCAGATGACTTAAGGCAGCGGCCAACGGAAGAAGAAGAGTACCAGGAGATATTTTAGCAAGTGTCCCCGGTGACATGTGTTTACACTGAAGCTGATGACTCTAGCAACAGGAGGAGGTCAGATGACATATATATATTGGCAAAATGTGTCACAACTGTGTGTTCCCTGGAGGAGGACAGGGTGGATGAACATCAGGTTATTCACCATCTTTATATATACCTGTAAATGTTGAAGACATTTTAAAACAAAGAAGGGACAGGCAAAATATGAACAGCATTTTTTTTTTAAGCCCATTCATTTTAAACTGAGTCAGTTGGTTTGTGTGCCTAAAGCTAACCCAATTCTGACCATGTTCCCTTTTATATCTCGTTACTTTATAAAACCGAAAGTCAATCAATCAATCAAAAGTCGAGACACATCTCACCATCATCACAGAGTGATGGTGCGTGTTTGACAAGGTGATAGAGAAAACATAGTCTGAACCTCCCTCCTGCACTCATTCTTTGCTCACACCTTATTTCTGTGCACAATTGACTGCATCGCCATAAAGGCGCCATTATGTGTTGGGGTGATTGATTATTTTCCAACATTATTCTCGCCTCAGCTCAGATTCTTTGTCAGTTGAGTCAAAGAATGGCGTCTTTTCAGCCAACTCTATAACCATTTGAAGTTAACGGTCAATTCTTTGACAAATATATGCCCGTAACTACACTGCATTGACAAAAGATATTTTTCTGATTGTGGTTCTGCTCATGCAGTTTGAAGGGAAAACTTCCAGTACATCTTATTTTGCTTAATTGATTTCTTCCTGGTGTTTTAACAGCTTCTTCAAAAATAGTCTTTGCTGGAGAGCAATAACACTGTAATAACAGTGCATCTCCATCTAAGGTTGTTCGAGGGAACAAAATATACGACACTAGTTATTTTCTGCGCAGTTAGCGGCAAATTCATACCCTCTGCTGTTCCAGTTGGCCACGGCACCCATAAATTGTTCCAGTTCTGAACTTTAACAGAACTTGGTGACCCGACGTATCTCCTTTGTGAACTTATACTTTAATGATCCCACTGATTATTCTGATTGTCCATCAGAAATCAGCACTTGACCTCTGGAGAAGAGCTGTTTTATTCATGAGGAAAGGCGCCTTCGCAGCAGCCTTGTGTTTTGAAGCTGATTTTGCAGTTTTATATCGTGCCAGCCACTCCAGGCCACACGGCAGAGCATTAAAGAAACCCCAAAGTTAGAGAATCAAATGTTCCCACATAAATCATACAGTGTTATGAGTGGAAACAGCTCGGGTAAAGTTGAGCAACTGTGGTGAACGCTGAAGAAAATAAATCATTTATCACCTCTAACTGCACCGCTGAACCATGCAGTGGTGAAATACAGGAGGTGGGCCCAGGAGTGCTTTGTCACGAAAACAACTCCAGTTTATCGGCACTGGACCACAAGCACTCGGCTATAAGGTGCACCGTGAGCTGCAATTCAAATAAAGGTTATGAGTCAGACATGGGGTTAATGGAAGAGCTGCGGTATGAGGCTGACCTGTTACTGTGATTTAATGAACTGTTTTGCCGCTTTTTTGCTCTGTTAAAAGGAAACTGACATTTTGCCTGATGATCTATTATTTTACTCCAGCAGCAACTCGTCTTGAAGAGGAAAACAATAATTTTATCCCAGTTAACAACTTGCTTCTAAATGAGACCAATTTGCTGCAGCAAGCTGCAACTTACTGGAATTGGTTTCAATTAAGGTTTTACCTGAAGACGTTCCGCTGGAGGTCATCAATTTGGAAACGTAGCTCCTGCTCTGTCTAATGATACAAAATGAGCTTTTTTTTTCGCTAACATCTCCTGTTCTCTCTAACGTCTCCTCTCTTCCTACCTGCACTCATTTTCTTTGGTTATATCTGAGGGATCAGAAGGTGCTGCAGATTTATGGCTCCCTGGACTTGACCACTGACCAGTCTGATTCAGCAGATAATTGCTGAGTATGAACTGTTATCAACTGGACAACCAAGGTGATGTGATTTATTACCTAGATTCTCAGGTTAACTTCATCAGGCAAGCTGTCAGACCAAGTGGGATCAAGAGGAGGAGAACAAGGGGAGAGGTGCTGAAATGGAGGGAATGTAAAATTAATCCCTGGAAGGGAGAGTTGTTCAGCTCTCAGTGGTTATAAAGCAATTAAATACATGGATAAATGCCAGATAGCATGGGAAAGAATGTGAAATTTCTATGTGACAGTGTACCCTACAAGTGATAAATTACAAAAGAAAGCAAATGAATAAAATAATCCACTGAAACGACGCAAATCTTAGTGATATATTCCTCATTTTGTCATCTTGTAAATGACATCATAATCCTTGTACAGGCAGCTGAAGTAAAAGTGAAAAGAAGAAAAATTAATTTAGCTATAGCTACAGAACAAACAGGAATATCTTGCAGTGTTATATTATCATTTAATAATGAACAAACACCTGAGAATTCACAGTTTTCACAGTTTGTCCTGCGGTAAAATAAAATATTGCACCAATGCCATGACTTATTTGAATAAAATTACATGCACTGAAGGCACATGTAATTGTACTGTACAGTGCTAATTTACCTGATGCTACTTTTAAATTCATTTTTCCATCTCATTTTCTTCATATTAGCTATATTTCATATTTTTTATGGTTGTCTTATGTTGCTCCTTTGAAATGTTCCCAAATCTTTTTCGTTAGTCTCTCTCCCGTCCTTCTGTGTCGACCTGCAGTCTATTTTTGTGTTTCACTGGGGGTATGGCACCTCTGGTGGTTCCCACCTTGGCGCATTCTTTCCATGCTGTCTGACATCATCATCATCATCATCATCATCCACTCCTCTGCAGGTGAACGCCCCGGATCATACTCCGCCCTAAGTGGTAGTGTCGCTTGACTCACCAAGAACAGTAAAGAAAGAACTCGGCTGCTCGTGTTTTTGATATTTTGAAGTTTGTCCCTCACTTCCTAGAAATCTCCCACTGTGTTCCCACCTGTTCTGGATACCTGCCCTGATCTCTAGAAACCATGACACCCCCCCCACTGTGCCACCAGCTCTTTATTGCTACATTAAACATTGTTTCATCTCCATCTGCTTTAGTCTTCTGAAAAAACTTAACACCTTTAATGTTCATTAAAAAATGTTTTACGAACATTTACCTGCACAATTGCATTATATTGTAAAATTGTATTGCTTACAATGTATATCGAATTTGTTAAGGAGTTACAGTTTATGCTGAATACCTGTTACCTAGGTATCAGGTAGAACCTAGGCATCTTGAAGAAGTCTATATAAAGGGCAATAATCTGTTAATGCTCATCAAAATAAGAATTGTGGATTTAGTCACAGCATAGCCAATCACCTGCTGAGGCTTAAAATTTAGTTCTGGAGGTTGAAAGTGCTCTTTTAGCTGTAAGGACGATTAAATTTAATCCTAGAGAGGAAGCACAAGAAAACAGTGCATGCAGTTTACTTTAATAACAGCAAAAAGCCTGTAAACATGTGTGTTCATGCCACTTAACAGAGGACTCTTATCAACAGAGCTCAGTGTGAAGTTAAATTAATGGCTAAGCTACTGGTAAAAGACAAAGCTACATATGTGTTTCTGCAAGTCTGCCATTTGTGCTCGGATCTTCTGCAAGAGCATTAGGAGGCATCGGGGCCAAAACCTTATAGTGACTAGTCTCACAACTTTCCAGCAGTGACTTTAATTGTATATAAATGAACTTTATTTTATTGGTCATAGCAAAATAAAACCTTATGAATACAATCACCAGTCAATCTTTGCTGTAATTTGCCTATAAACTTCTAATGGATTAATCTTTGAATCTTTCTCTTAGAACACAGGTGTCGAACTCCAGTCCTTGAGGGCCGGAGTTTGACACCCCTGTCTTAGAATATCTATAGTGGTTCTCACCTCCCATTGGATTCCACAAGTAGAATTCAGTGCGAGGGGCAGCCAATCAGAAAAAGTGGGTTTTCAGGAAGGGGCTTTAAAGATAAGCATAACGGCTCGTTTCAGACAGTGAGGGGTTACTGAAGGGTGTAGGGGGTGGCAGTGCAAATAGACACACATTCATTTGGAACAGTCCCAGTGTTTAAAAAAAGAGATGGAAAGGGGTAATCCTCTTCAAGTATGATTACTGTAATTCAAGTCTTTGGTTGTAATTTCATTCAGAGAGTTTGTAGATGTAAGTTTGAGAAGGTGAACAGTATAATAGCAGCATAATAGGCTGACATTATGTATTTTTACTCCTTTTTCTCAGAGTGTGTCTCAAAGAAACAAGGCTAAAAGGAACCGATGTTACGTGGGCAGAAAATGACATCCACAGTGTTTTTTCAAGGACACCCCAAGGTAACTGGGGAGCTCCCACTCCTCTGTACATCACTGCTTCATTTGCCATAGGCCACATTGGAGTGCTCTCTCACCATTATCCCTCTCCTTCCACTGTGACAACAGGCTCTTTAAAATGCCACCCACAAAGGCCAGAAGATGATTGCTGGAATGTGATTGGCTCTGCTGGGGCTGCCTGGTTGCTATGGAGCAGCTACGTTTTCAAAAAGCTGGTTTTCATATATCTCAAGTGGATGTAGTGATGCCTATATGGCAAGACTAGTAGGTGATTTGTCATGTGTCTCTGAAATTAGAGGCAGATCGGATTAAAATTTAAAGAATTTTAATGATCGCTGGGAGGAAAATGGGTCACTTCAGCTGCAAATAGCCATATGATGAAGCAAAGAAAAGTAGGATTTTAATAGCAAACAGCGCCCGTGCTCAAAGAATATACAGTGTTGACAGTGCTGATATTAACATGGAGGGAAAGCAATGAAGCATTACACTCCAAATGTGCCTACAAAGAGAAATATAATAATATAATATATATATAAATATAACATTTATAGATTTACCTTGTTTTTTAACTCTTGTATAATTTTCCTCTTTTTAGTGGTGGAAAACCTCAACAATATTTGTCACATTTACATGTTTAAGATACTACAACTAATTTTAATATTAGAGTAGAATAGAATAGCATAGCATAGCCCTTTATTGTCATTGTACAGTGAAACTGTGTAGACATAGGTAACCTGAGTAAAAAGATTCTGTTTTTCAATAATGATTTAATTTATTATGGGAAAAAATACATCCAAACCCTCGGGCACTATGTGAAAAAGTAATTGCCTTCTAAACCTAATAACTGGATATGCCACCCTTGGCAGCAAGAACTGCAGTTAAGTGATTATGATAACTGACAATGGGTCTTTCACATTACTGTGTGGGAATACCGGTCATCTCTTCTTTGCTAAATTGGTTTAATTCAGCCACACTGGAGGATTTTCGGGCATGAACAGCCTGTTTGATGTCATGCCAAAGCATCTTAATCTTATTAAAGTCAAGACTTTGACTAGGCCACTCCATTTATTTCTGGTAGAGAGCAGAAGTTATGGATGCCCCCAGACCATCACACTACCACCACCATGTTTGACTGCTGCTGTGATGTTCTTTTTATAAAATACTTTGCTAGTTTTATACCAGATGTAACGGGACTCAAACTTTCTAAAGAGTTCAGGTTTTGCCTCATTAGTCACCAGAATATTTTCCAAAGGTGTTGGGGATCGTTCGGATGATTTTCTGGCAAATGTGAGCCTTTATGTTCCTTTTGGTGGGTTTGTGGTTTTCTCCTTGGAACTCTCCCATAGATGCTATTTTTGCCCAGTATCTGGGTTCTTTTGTGACCTTCTGAATGAGTCGCTGATGCGCTGTTGGAGTAATTTTGCAGGCCGGCCACTCCTGGAAAGGTGCACCACTGTTTTTTTTTTCCATTTGTGGCTCTCACTGTGGTTTGCTGGAGTCCCAAAGGCTTAGAAATGGATCTTTAACCTTTTCCAGACTGAGAGAAGCCAATGACATTCTTTTAAATCATTGTTTAAAAAAAAAAAAATCTGTAGATTGTGGAATGGTGTGCTCCTTCTTGGGATCTTTTAGCCTTTAAGTGATTTCTTGGTTCAACAGGTCTGGCAGTAATCAGGCCTGGGTGTTGCTAATGGAGCTGATCTTAGTTGTCCAAAAAAATGTGGTTGATCACAGTTAATTCACAATTTAACAAGTTTTTTCACCAATGACCAAGCAGATTTGGATAGCTTTTTTTCTTAATAAATGGAAAATTTATTTTAAAAACAGCATTTTATATTTACTGAGGTTATCTTTATCTAATATTAATTTGTATGATGATCTGAAACGTTTAAGTGCGACAAATAAGTAAAAAAAAAGAAAAAAAAGAAATCAGTTTCCTTATTTTGCCTTACTTTGATAAGTTCTGGTTCTTTTGGTTCATGTTTTGATTTTTATTAAAAGTTAAAGTTTTAGTTCCCTCTGGATTTTCTCTCTATGTTCTTCTCTGTCTCGGCTTTCTGTTAGTGCCTGTTCCACCCAATGGAATGGTTGTTCTTTTCTACTTGTTTAACATTTGTCTCTTTTATTTCCTGTTTTACTTTGAAGGTCAGTTTTCGTCCATGCTTTCTTACTTTTACTCCATACTTTGTTATTATCCAGATTTTTTTCACCTGCATGTATTTCACTTGGAGTGTCTAGTTCTATTAATGTTTATTGTTCCCAGTGTGTATAAATAGTCCTGCCTTCAACTTTGTCCTTATCGTTTGTCTGTTCTCCTTGTAGTATGGTCTATGATCTGCTGTTTTTGTGATTCCCCATGCTCTTTTTTGATCTCAAAGGTTTCACTTAAAGGATATTAATACCCAATAATACACAATTTTTTATTTATTGAGTTACTTATTGCTTATATATTGAGTCCCCATTATCTATTCTGCATATGTCTATGCCTATGCTTTCTTTGTCAACCCAATTGTTTTATTATTATCTGAGTTTAAACACCGCAGGTGTGTAAATGCTCCACTAGCACGTTTTAAATTCAGTGTTTTCTTTCTTTTTTATCCAATGTGTAACAGCCAGAAAAACACAGAGATGTACTTTGGTGATGTAAATTTGGTGCTGATTCTGATTCCCAATCGATGAAGTTAGTGGGCTGTATCTGTTTGGTTTGCTTTGGTTTGTGTGTTTTGTACACCCACCATCTACCCCAGCCACCTCCTGAGGTTTCCAGTACTGTTTATGAATGAAGCATTTCTTTAGAACAGATCTGTGAAGGTAAATCAGCCAGCTATTAAAGCGAGGAAATAATTTGTTTCTATATAAACTCTTTTTCACTTTTTCCAGGAGACAGGGTTTGGTGAGAATACAGGTAAAAAATTGCTCTCAGCTTGGGTGTACAAAAAACTGTGCTCTGACTGAAAAAAACGCTCAGATCCAGGTGAGTAAATGCTCTGCCATTTGAGACCTCACACACCTCCCCCCGTCTCTCTGTAAGACTGAAAAAAAAAAAGCTCAGTTTGTTGCCGTTTTAACTGTGGCACGTAGAAAGGGAGACATGTTAACTGACTTTGACCTTGTTGCCAACATTGTTGGGACTGTAATAAAGCACTGCTGTGCTGTATCAAAAGTATCTTCACCAGCTGGAAATAATTAATCTTGACAAACTAAACTCCAGTTCTCGCTGCACTACACTCCTCTACCTTGTAAAATCCATTATACTTGTTGATTATCTTCTAATTAGAAAGTAAATGTTGCCTAAGACACTGAGGCGGTAAATATGGAGCGTGGTGCCATGCATGTGTAATTGATTTCCTGCTCTCAATTTCCAAAGGATAACAGTGAAGATGAATTATTCAGAGCGTCCTCACCTCTCAGTGGATGGCTGACCTTTAAGAAGGACTTTAGCCACGCTTGTTAGTACCTGACTGATAAACTCAGACCTTTCACAGAGCTCAGAAATTCACGGGGTGAAATATGAAATCTGAGAGATTATTTTTGATGCCGGCTTGTCCGTTCTCGTCTTCATGCACTCGCTTTGGCGGGATGTGGAAAACTCAATTTGCCTGGAAAATCTGCACCACCGTGAGAGACACATCGCATTAGGTCGGACTGATTGTAAACTCTTCATGTGGGTGCAAACTGAGGCAAGTGAAATGAATTTATCATTTTGGTTCCGCCACGAGATTCATGCCAGCCGAATGAAGTGGTGCTGTCACTTGCGTTTAGGCCTTTGAACATGGATCCAGTCAGAGAAAGCCAACCACCTGAGGAGATGAAGATGGCTGAGCAAACTTGCTTATAAAAACACTTCTTATTAAGTCGGATTCATTTTTTTGTTGTTTTTTACATCACAAAGAGCGGTTGTTTTATCCTTTTAAATCCCCAGCTTTGTCAACATGACTTTTATTGTTCAGCAGTTTCTCCATTAATGCACTCTCTAACACTAGGCAGAAGAAGAAAAAGAAGCTAAAGTGAGTGTCTCTAGATAGCTCAAACTGCAATATTCCCACCATCAGTCTGAAAGAGAATAAAACATTTGCCCACTACACATGGTTTTCTTCCCAAGTGAAATTCCCAGACTGCTGACTGTATAAAATTCAACAACACTATCTTCTTTTCATGCATTTTTGAGAAGAGCAAAGGGATCCGGAGGCTAGCGTCACTTTGATCGTTCACTGGTTGGTTGGTTTGTTTGTTTGCTTTTCTGAAGCCCGGCTCTCTATTTTTTCCCCTCTTTTTACGTTGAATTGATAAACCATCTGCTCCAGTGACAGTTCAGAGCAGAGTGTCATCAACTCAGCTTCATGCAGATGCTGCTGTCAGACTGCCAGGCGGAGAACCAGAGACATGTCGTACTGCAAATTGTTTGTGTGTACGTGTGTGTAGGGGTGTTTACCACAGAACAGTGTGTGCACTCTTCCTATATTACCATTTATCTATAAGACTAAATGCACACTTCACTAGCTGTGTCCCAATTCAGCGGCCACATCCTCCAAAGGCTGCATTTAGAGGCCGATTACGTCACAGCGAGGCGACCGTCCCAATTTGAAGACTCCACTAAATCCAGCCCATAAATGTGATTCATTCATTGGTCCCCTTTAAGAACCACCCTACCCTAAGTTTCACTGTGCTGAACCACCTGATTGGCTATTTCTTCCTTCCAAAAAATGGCCGAAGTGTTAGAGGATTAGGCTTTTAAATGTAAGTTGATTCTGAGTCTCTTTAAAAGCTACCTGTACAAATGTTAAAAGCTTAGAAGCTCTAGTGCTTTTAAGCTCTTAACATTTGTATAAAAGTGTTTTTCCACCTAAATGTGTTGTTGTTTTTTTTTACCTAAAGTAAACCTACTGTGATTAACATGTTGGTCTTCCTATTTCATTTAGCTGAAAAGAGAGAATGACCACTTCTTTATAGGGTCCTTTACTTTAGCCACTGTAGGTTGAATTTACAGCAACAATATGCAATATGTAATCTCTGTTATAGAGCTAATGGTGGGCAGTGATAGGGCTGGTAGATAGGGTTCAGTGTTCTTTCCATTAGTCCTGCCAGCAAATTTAATCTTTATTTTTTTAATCCCAAATATGGCTCTCAAATAAATGTTTCTTTGGATGCTGTGTGTCCTGCTCTCCAGGTATTCCATGTTACAACAGGTAACATAGTTAAGATGTTTTCTGAATATTATTTCAAATATTATGCAATTTTATTTAAAATAAAGTAATAAATTCCTAAGCTATTGTAAAATGCTCTATATTGCTCCGTTTGTCAACTGCCATTTTCGATTTTTTTCAGCCTTTAGTGTTACGTCTATCCGGATTCAGCCAGGGTGTGAGGGGGAAGCACACTGCTGCTCCTCGGCCTGGTTTGGCTTCATGGATGAGGTGTTGGGACAAAGGCCGTCCACCAGGCCTCCTGTCCTAATTGCCTCCATCCGTGAGGAGACTCCAGGGCCAAGTTCAGCAGTGGGTGAACCAGAGAAGGATAATAAGGAAGAGGCGGAAGATGAAAGTCAGCAGGAGCCAGAGAAAAGAAAAAGAAAGAGAGAGGATGAGCTGCTCAGTCTAATCAGAGAGGACAGCAGAGGGAGAGGAGAGTGCACAACAACAAAATTGTACAAATGAACAGTTAATCATGAAATACCCTTATTTTTATTTATTTATTTACATTATATATGTATGTATACAGCTATATGCAACATAAAAGCTGATTAATGAAAATTTACAAAGAAGCAAAGAAGAAGAACCCAGATGAGCGTGTCTTTATCCTGTCTTCCTCCTCTTGTCACACAGTTGTGGCAGATGGCCGCCCCTCCCTGAGCCTCGTTCTGATGGAGGTTTGTTCCGGTCAAAAGGGAATTTTTCCTCCCCACTGTCTCCAAAGTGCTTGCTTATATGGGGTCACATGGTTGTTGTGCTTTTCTCTGTTTTCTCTTTATTATTGTATCAAATCAAATCAAATGACTTTTATTGTCACATCACATGTGCAGGTACACTGGTACAGCACATGCAAGTGAAATTCTTGTGTGCAAGCTTCACAAGCAACAGAAGTTTGCAAAATACAAGAAACATAAGAACAAAGGAAAATATAAGAATGGAATATGAGAATTATAAGAATAAATATATGTACAAATATAAGAATGTTTGCACATTACTGAATATGTATACCAGGGTATGTAGGGTCTCTGCCTCACAATATAAAGCACCTTAAGGCAACTGTTGTTGTTACTTCATGGTATACAAATAAAACTGGATTAAATTAGAAAACAAGACAATGAGAATATGTAAAATTACTTGTATGCATTACATGTATGCTGGAGACTCCAAGGTTAGCCTGAGTGTCCTGACAGAGAGACAGGTCCTTTTAACCAGGCCGGATTTTTGCCTGAACTTGGAGTCAAAGATGGCATTGCTGGATCTGCTGGACACGGATTAGAGCGATGGATAAGGAACCATAACTCTTTTCAAACTGGCAAGTGGAACATCATACAGGGTGGTCTCTTTTCCACTATCCACCACATCGTCCATCACCACATCCATTACTATTAATCTTTAACAGCACCCTTAAAACAGGAATACTTGCCTGGCACAGTAATCGTGGCCTGGGGGTACTTCCTCCAGAGCAGACATTTCAGTTAATCCTGCCAGAGAGCACCACCGACTGCCTCCAACTGTTATGCCCCTCATCCCTTCCTTCATCTTCCTCAGGCTTGTCCTCCGGGGCCATTCACCAGCACCAACACAGATACTGTGGAGAAAAACACCTGCTATTATGACATGAAATGGTTTAAAAACGTGTAAGCAGATATTAAAATACGGATGGTCTAATCAGGTTTGTCAGAACTGCCCTTTGCTCGTTTGATGTTTATTTATTTTGACTGAAGATGCTAACTCCATCCTCTCAAGTCATTAATATAAAATGCCACAGAGGCAGCATTTTAAATTGAATGTAATTTTAACACCTCATACATCTTGTTTTTGCTTGGAGATAGAGTACATTTGCAGATGAGAAAACAGGATTTTCTTAAACTGAACTTTACTGACTTTTTATTTTGAAAAGGATGTCTGGGTGTTTCCGTATATCACCAGGTCTGAAGTCAAAATCCACCAAAAAGGTGATGAAAAACATTCTGCTTGCCTTTCTGTAGAGTCAATTTAAAGGTTCTGAGCCGCAACATGTGTTTGAATTGACAAACTCGCCTGAGACACAGACTTGCTCCCGCTTTTATGAGACTGTTTTAAAATGAAGGTACTGTAGCTTTTACCAGACCATGTAAAACAACAGCTGTATGGGGAAATCTCCACGTTGTTCCATTATTCAAGTGCCTTCCTTTGAAATTTGGCTTATGTATGATTGAACAAGGCTTAAATTTAGATTGGATTTTCTGAGAAGACTACTTGCTATTTTAAGCCCCAACTTTTGTCATACTGACGGAATCTGTGACATGGGTACGGCTGGTAAATGACATGGTTAATATGCACTCTGCACGGTCACTATAAGACAAGCTTGGCAGTGAGTAATGCTGGAAGAATGACGACTAAAAGCTGCAGGCAAAAAGATCGATCCAGGCCTCAGAGTGGGTACGTGTCAGCGCCGTGAAAGGCACTCATGGCGTTGACTGTGAGTGTAGCATGCAGGAAAACTAAAATGGGTAATGAACACAGTAGATTTCCATGTTTAGCATTTATTTAAACATTTTAAATACAGTTGGCTCCACTCTGTTTACCAATTTGCCTACTGTTTGGTGCTCTGGAGGTAGTGTACAATGGGATTGTCAGAGCTTGTACACTGCAAACAGCTGTCTGCCCCTACTGCATGAAATGGGGTTAATGAGAGCAGTTACAAGGTGCTAAAACACTTCTGGGACCAAAATAATGAGCTAAAAGAGGCTAAAGAAATATATTTCTTTATTTCACTAATTCGTCTTGCACTGAATCATTTAATGTCACCAAAAACATGATGTTAGTTTTAAGCCTTTGTAGAGATAAAAACAACAGTGTGGGATTTAATCTTAATTTTGAATTATTTTTTAAAAGAAACTAAAAGAATGACATTTATTTCCTGTTTTCAAAGAGGTCTATAACTAGACTCTAAAGTTGCAAACAAATTAGATTTTTGGCATTTCATTCTGAAAGCCTTTTAGTACTGATGGAAAAATTTGCATCATCGCTCAATGTCAAAGTGTTTTCTGGCTTCACCAGAATAAAGAACTTAAGTAAGATAAATTAGGAGGAGTGAAGTAATTGGCAACTTTGTATGAGATAAGTACTCAAGAAAATATTAAGATGAATTATTTAGACCAACCACAGGAATCATTTATTACCACATGAATCTTCTGCATAGCAGCTGCTTCCTTCATATAACCAGTGACATTATAAAGCTGAGAAATGACAAACTGCAATGGAATCTGTGGATTAAGTGGTACGGTAGGAGAAGGCTGATGCTTTGATTGTCAAGGCAGGCAGAATGGGGATCACAATGCAAGACTAGGGAAACCAGGAAATGCAGGTTTAATGTTGATAATTTACAGGAAAAAAACCATAAACAGGGCAGAAAATGGTAGGAATGGTGGAAAACCCAGGGAATGCAGTGCAAGGAAACAGACAAGCATGGGGGATGATGCAACAAAGAACAGTGGGTGAGTGAGAAAATAAATGCATGCAAGACAACGAGGGGAGAGTAACAGGTGAAAACACAGCTGAAGGCAATGCACCTAATGAGTCGGAGGGGGAAGTTATCCTTGAAACAAGGCACAGAAAACAAGTGCTGTCAAAATAAAACAGGAAACATGACATTGGTGTTGTTGGTACACTGGATCAAGCTGTTAATGAAGCTCTAATGTTTTGTAACTTTGCACACAAGTTGCTTATGCAGCTGAGAGTTGGGGCTGAGGGTGGGTGAGGAGGGCTGAGACTATCACAGTGGACATATTGAAAAAGTAGAACCAGGAGAAGCTGAAGGTGATGTTTAAACAAGAACTTTGAAGGCCAAAGTAAAGAAAGTTTCAATGTGAACATCAGCTAAACATGGGTCAGGAGGTCCCAAGGTGAACCTCGTTCAGATTTGCACTGTGAGGTCTCCTACGTTGCCCCCAGCTGAGTAAAGAGAGTGAGGTTCAAATCCCTGAACTGGGGATGTGAAGCTACACCGCATGGGGTCCAATGTGAAAACACAAAAGAACCTGGAGAAACTGGTGGGGGGGTCCGGGGAAGGTTCTTCTTTTTTTTGTGAAGTGCAGGGCAACCTGGAATGGGTTCATCCCATGATAGTTGCCCAGGTCCTGAACAGCATGTGCTCTTGCTGGCCCTTGAAAGTCAAGGAGAGAAGGTGTTAGTGTCATCTCAGGCTAACAGCAGGTCTCCAAGTTGAACCTCTGAGAAGTTACATAGATCAATGCAGCTACGGGAAGTTGGAGAGACTGATCCATAACTTCCAGATCTATACTGTGGGACAGGTGGCCATTGAAGTTGAGACAATTTGCTGTTTGTAATTCAGAGCAGAAAATTGTAGTGGACTTGTTTATCTCTAATGTCAGGATTTCCATGCAGGTCCAAGATTTCTTCAACAAGAAGTAAAAAAGAGAAAATCTGAAGCATATAGCAGTGAAACAGAGGTCAGTGCATCAAATTGTTAGAAAAAAAAACTATTTTTAAATCATTTACCTCAGTATTACAGATAACTCTTAATAGCGTTTAGCGTCTGTGTTGGTATCTTCGTAAGGTTTAAATGAAAGACTTTGTGTTACCATAATCCTCAACATTAAACTAGCCTCCAAGAAAAGAAAAACATAAAGAAGGATTAAAGTTTGAGAGTAAAATACACCTGTAGGGTTTAACTAATGTTTGACTGGATCTTTGATTAAAGCCAGCTACCATTGGGAGGAATGATTCATGATTTGCTGTAATTTGCACTGCTTTACTTTTCAGATTGTATCCTGAGCTGTGTTTAATAGGATACTGTAATCACTTTCCATGGCAAAAGTAATAAAAAGAAAACACTTGCATGACAATTCTGCTGTTGACTATCAGCCAATGAACAATTCAATTTAGCCCGAAATGACTTAATTGCAAGAGAATAAAGTAGATAAAATGTCCTTGTTGGGAAATTTAAGGTGATACAGTGACGGTGCTTCTCTCTATCAGCAGCTTTAATTCACCCAAAGGATTTTCTAAACAGTAATAACTGATACAAGTGATATTTAGTAAAATGCTCCCCTGAAGCTCAGATAACAGCTTTATTTAAATGAAAATAAACCAAATCTCATGAGTGGATTCAAAATAACATCACACACTTTGCCTTT
>VUQG01002635.1:16006-30640 GCA_015106755.1 Etia nguti
AGCTCACAATTTTCCTTTTTTTTTTTTTTTAACACCTGCTAGCAAAAATAAAGTGAAATGAGAAAGAAATGAAGGCTGTGCATCGGTTTGTGGATGCATTATGTTGATCCATGTTGTAAATTTCTAATGAGCTCCGTATGTGGAATATTTAAGAACCTTTTTCGATGAGAGCTCCGAGGTTGAAAGCAGATGATTAAAAGCCTTTGTTGCAGGTGACAGGTAGCAAGCAAGGAGGCAGACCTGAGAAGACAAACTTAAAAAGATGGTTTGAAGGCAGAAAGCTGCCTTGGAATTTCTGCAGATTTTATCTTTCTCTAAATGATTTCTGATCTACTGAAATTAGAACATATGCCATTTTGACACATTTTCCCTCCAGCCCAGCAGAAATGAATCAGCTATGGTGCCTGTCTCTCTGCCTCACTACAGCCGGAGGTCACATGAGACTTTTGTGCTTATTTATTTCCTCCAAAGGAGGATTTCTGATTAGTTTTTTCACCTTCTAACCTTCTCTCTATGTCCAACTCCAAGGGATGTGGTGCAATGGGACTCGTAGGATGTAAATAATTGCTGAGATTGATAACATTACTTTTAAAGGAATATGCTGCTCAAATTCCTTTGAGGAACGAATACTCAGCAGTTCCTCACTGAAGAAGGATGGTAAATGAAGCGTTCCCTGAGAGAAACTCTGTTGTGGAAGAGAGTATCATCAAAAAAAGCTTCTCGCTTCAGTGGAACTGATGTCAGGATGATGGCTGTGTTGCTTTTAAGTATTTAAGTTTTGGATTCTTCTCCATATTTTATTGATTTTCCTCTTTGTGTTTCTCACTGTTTACCTTTTTGCTGTGTTTCATAGTCCATGTCTTCCTCTCTTTTTCAGTTCTGGTCACTCCCCCTTTAATTTTGGCTGTCACATTTCCCTGTGTGTCTTTTTTCACTTCCTGTTTTTGTCCTTTTCCCTTCTTTATACCCACTTTCTCCACTTTGATTAGCTTCGCCTATATTGATGTAATGTATTTATATTCCTGCTTTTTTTTTCTCTCCTTGGTGTTTAATGACTTTTCATTTATTTTTTGAATTTTTTTGTAACTGTTTTCAATTTTGACTATTACAAAAATAACAGCTTGGTTTTTTTAGACATACCTGCATCTTGTGGTCTGCATTTGATACATTTACAACATAACGATGATTGATTGGTGGTGCTGCTGGGTGACTGAACCTTACTAGTCCTGGGTTGGACCCTCTTTTTCCTTCAGAACTGCCTCGGTTCATGGCACAGATTTGGTCCAGAGTGTCATGATAACATCACATAATTGCTCCAAATTTGTCTGCTGCATGTCCATTGAAAATAGTAATGGTTTAGATCACAGATGTCAAACTCTTTTTAGATCATGGGCCACATAAAACTCAGTTGGATTTCAGTCCAGTTAAATCCCCCTTTTATATCTCTCAGCTGGCCTGGGAACGCCTCGGCGTTAGGCTCTCTGCTTAGGCTGCCGCCCCCGCAACCCGACCCCGGATAAGTGGAAGAAAATCGATGGATGGATAAATTCCCATTTCTGTCAGTGTAAAGAAGTTTAACTACACATTTCATCCCTGAGATATCTGAATATAAGAAAAAGAAGTGCAATTTCAACTGTACATGTCAGTTTCTCCAAAAGTTGATTCTGTTCATCTGGACGTAGCGTCTGGATGTCAGTTTCTGTTTTTTTTTTTGTTGTTTTTTTTTTTTTACAAGAAAATGGGGTTCATTTGGAACAAATAAACATGTTAAATTACCAAAAAAAGTCTGGTGGCTCATTCCTACAATGATAAAACCGAAAGTTTTTGTAAATTCACAGAAAATGTCCTTTTATTAATTAATTGTTCTGTTAATTATATTAGGCTAAGGTAAGGTATTACTATTATTTAATTACTTTGGTGTAGCATGAATGGACATGTGAGAAGTCTTTATTATAGGGAAAAGCTGTAAAATCTATGAAAATAAAAAGTCCAAAATCGATGTTCTCCTTTGTATTTTCCAAAGTCAATCAGTGGGCCAGATTAGAGTCTTGGCTGTATTCGAATCGGACTCCCCGACCTTATGTTTGACACCCCTGGTTTAGAAGGAGACGCTGATGAGTAGCAGGAAGGATACATGGACTTACTTATCTGCTCTGATCTAACTCAGTGAGACGTTTGTGTTCACACATGCACGTCTGTTCCATAATGTCTGGAACAATTCAGAGCCGCAGTGCACGAGTGAAACGTCACATAATGATTGATATTTGTACCAAACCAAGGCTTTGTCCACACACTAGCACACAAACATATGCAGTATCATCACACCTGGTGACATTTGACTGCTTCTGCTGCCTTAAAGTACAAAGCGACAAGGGGACACAATGTGTCATACGCTGTGAGTAAACACCCTCGCTGAGATCACAGCCGATATGGTTTAATTCAGCCTGGCAAATCGCCACAAAGGGAAACATGGCAGGAAGCGTTTTCATTTTAGATAGTCATCTTCTTTGTGTTTAAAGTGACCAAAGACTGTCACCCTCATTCTGCAGCCGTCACCTGTCAAACACCTCCTCCACGCCCTCCACGCTGACAACCGCCCCTGGTGAGATTGAGAGGCGCGTGATGACGTTGAGTGAATTGAGCTGGGATGATTGCATGTGCACTTTCAAGAGCACATCAGTGTGCCGTGCAGAAGATATTTTGTGATGTGTATTAAAAAATTTTTCGGGGGGGGGTTTGAGTGGCCCCGTCAAATCCTGTCCAACCCCCCAACACCCCCCATGGAGAACACTCAGGTTTTGGCATGTTGACAAGAGCAGCTGCCTCAGTCAACCCTGTGTGCTGATAAGAAGCAGTACATCTAAAGACTGAATAATAGCCTGCTGTCCTCGTGCCTGCAGATCACTCCCGTGCTGCAGGACAGCAGGGGACAGGCAATCAGGGCTCAGTCTCTGGGCATTGGGAGGGAAAAAAAAAACAGAGCAGTCCGTGCAGTCAGCGGGAGGCAGGTGGATGATGTGTTTACACTGGCATCAGCACAACTGGGAAATACTTACGCAGCACTGTGTTCGTAGGTGGAAGATAAAGTTTGTGCACCCTTTAGAATTAGAATTTCTTCACTGTTTATTCACAAATGGCGCCTTTGCCTTCATCTATGTCACAATTATGCTGATGACTACAATCTAACTACTTTTCATGTGTTTCCTCCAAAGGCATAGAACTTCCTGTAGCAGCAATGACCTCCATCTCATGTGTCCTCTGGCTGTTTATGTGACTTACACACCAATGAGAAGCAACCATTCCTCCCACCAAACTGTTATATCACAATATTTCATCTCATTATTGTGTTTTGGTAATTGCTTTGCAAGATCACCCAACCTCCCCTAAGTGCCAGATCACAGACTCCTGCCCTGAAAGTATTCCACAGATGCCTTATTCCTCCAATCAAAGTGTTCTGCACTTTTGCCACTTTAGCCTCAACTATCCACAGGAAACTGTCCTACAATTTTTGTGGAAGTTGGTCTTTTGCAAACTTGATGTGTGTTAGTGTTTTCTTTAACAGCCGGCCTTTGTTGTGTCCTCCCGTTAACACAATTCATATTCAGTGTTTTACCTCTTTCAAGGTACAAATAGTATTTTTTGATCTTTACAGGATGCCCACACCTACACAGAGCAGCAGCTCTGCCTGATTTCCTCCATTTGTACACAGTTTGTCTTCTTGTAGACTGATAAACACAAAGGCCTTTGTGAATATTTTTCCGGCCTTTTCAAACTTTCTGTAATGAAGGTCTTATGAAATCTCTGATAGAGGCATGGTTCACACTGGCCAATTATCCTTGAGAAATGTAGGGTTTGTTAGTAACCAAACTCTGAATGCCTTTATTTACGCAAAGAGCCACCTTTACAACCCAGACGTCAAATTTCATCGCACTAACTGGAAGACCTGACTCCAAGTAGTTTCTGAAGAAGTTGTTAGAACTGAGGTGTAATTATTTTTTCCAGCCTGGACAGTGATTGACGACTCAGTGTGCTCAGTAAAAATATGAAAAGTACCTCGGTTTGTGTGCCATTAGTTTCACGACACTGTGTTTGTCTAATTGTGACTTTGATGAAGAAAGACCATTTTATAATAAAGGGAATTTTACTAAAAGTTGAGCGCTGGCCTCAGATATAAAACACCACTCTTCCTTTCATCTGTCTGCAAATGCCCACCTGCTTTACACGCTTGTTCGTTACCTTTTGGGGGTTTATTCCTTGCTTACAAATGTGTAATAAAAACAGAAATCCTAACATATCCTGCTATATGCAACTTCATTGTTTAGTGCTGTAATTTTAAAACAGACAGACTGACCTACATGAAATGCATATATGCATTCCCATGTGAATTCTCCAGGACTTCACCTCATGATAAATCCTGTGTGTTTCATCTTCTTGCACTTTAAGCATTTTTTTTAAATCCACCCAATCCACCTGTATCGACGCGTACCCTTTTTTCTCTCTTTTGACAAGAAAGAGTAAAACCCTTATCTCTGTCCTTCAAATGTCTTGTAAACAGGATTTGATGGACTAAAGCTCTCTGGTCCAGAAAGCACTAGTGTGGTGAGCACTGATGAGCATCATTCCTGCTTCCCAGGCGAAGAAGAAAAGAACTTCTCTCTGAAACTTCCTCTCCGCTCCACCTCACTCGCTTACTGTCTGTCTGCAGATTATCAGTGGATGGCAGTTCTATAATTCTGCAGGTATGATGAGATTATGCTTCACACTTTGAATCGTGGCTTGTGTGGACGCTACATTCCAATGTATTCGTGTCTCAGATGTTACCTTAAGCTCCTGCTTTTCTCTGCTGCAATGCTATTTACAGAGTTCGTTCATTCTGCAGGCCATTGTGAACCATTCAAGTACAAGTATCTAACGTTTAGTTTTAGTTTTTAAAATGATTTAGAGTTTGATCCAAAAATGTCAGTGAAGGCAGGCCTTCCTCTTTCTTTGTCAAAGGATTTAAGAGAGACACAATCAGACTCTTTAGGAGTTCATTTGCAGGTGACCATGTAAGTCTTTTGGAGCTTTGTTTAAAAACGATAGCTTACTTAGTTTAACTATAGTGAAATGATCTGAAAACAGTCATAGGAGTCTGTACCGCGTCTTTTCAGGTGTTTTCTGTTTGATTTGATAAAGAAGGGCCCTGAAAGGTGCTGTAGAAATAAGATTTTACCTACTTATCCACTTACTTAATGGCCAACAAATTTCTTGAAAATTCACTTACTACTGTTCGTACTGGATAAATGACCTTTGTGATCCCATAATGTGAAAAGTGTTATTATCAATATGGCTCATAGCTGTAATTGTAGTGAAGCAGGTCCGTAGGTGAAATTGATTCTAAAGTAAACACACACACACACACACACACACAGAAATGAAGAAAATTGAGAGGCAAAGCAGGCATTAGGACCATTTAAAGACCTCTGTGTTTTTTTTTTTTTTTCCCCCCCACAAAAAACACCTTCGGCACTCTCTGAAATGGATTTTAAGCCAGTCGCTATAACCGGAGCTTCACTGACTGACTTCGCTGTGTGTCTTTTTGTCTGCAAAAAGGTAATTAACTGAGCTGTAAAAGCCCAGAACATTTATTGGACTGACAGAAACAAAATGTATTGTTTGATGAACTCCATCCTTGTAATTCTTTGCAGATTACAAGTCGGAGTCTTTGTGAATATTAACTACAGGTACAGCTTTGCCACAGTGCAACACTGACCTTTTTTAATGAAGCTATACTTTTTATTCAAGCTTAAATTTTTCTCACTAGTGAAAAATAGCAGAGTATTTGTTTAATTAAATATCTAGAGGCCATTTTCCTTGCAATTTGATTTCAATGTGACAGCTTTTCATTAAATAGATTTTAGAAACATTTTCTTTGAAGATCCGGCTGAAGATGTTTTGGGCCTTATTGGACTTGAGGTGCATAAAAAGTACTTGAACACTTGAGAGAAAGTGCTTATGTCCCCCCACCCCCGACTAATATATTGCTTTGAAATTTGGAGATGATCCAACAGAAACTAAAGCTTTTTCCTAATTCGTGTGACCCTGATGTTTGACCTCAGACCTTGAGCATTACATCAGGGGTGGAGGACACCGGCCTCCTGCAGGTTTTAGATCTCACTCTGGGTCAACACACCTGAATCAAATGATTAGTTCATTACCAGGCCTCTGGAGAACTTCAAGACATGTTGAGGAGGTAATTTAACCATTTGAATCAGCTGTGTTTGATCAAGGACACATCTAAAACCTGCAGGACACCGGCCCTCGAGGCCTGGAGTTCCCCCACCCCTGCATTACATACTAAAATAGCGTATTTTTTTTCATCCTTGTCCATATGATTGGAGCAGAAATGGCTGAAATCTTTGGCTTCGATATGCTGTATTAACTTGAGATTTTCAGACATATTCATTCAGTGTGACTTTGCAAAACATTCATAATTGTGACACTATATGACATCGTATTGAAAAAATAAAATAATTAGCTCTCCCCATACCCTTTCATATAACATATTACTCAATGCGGTTTATGGGGACTAACAATGAAGGTCAAGGTCCAATGCTTAGCCAACCTAGGTACTCGTGTCCCCCGAAGCCTAGTATGTTGCTTGAAGATGATCCATTAAAAATTGTGGGTAATATAAAGTTTTTTGGTGTGACCTTGACCATGATGCAGTTTTCACCAAAATTAATTCACTTTGAGCTGCTATTGGTATCTATCCTCATACAACATTTGAAAATGGTATCTTGAAAACTGTGGCAGATAGTGTGCTAACAGACAGACAAACCAAAAAAGTGAAAGGATTACATAATCCCTCCCATGTGGGGGAGAATAAATTAGAATCCTGTTATGACCACTTGAGTTGTGTTTGTTTTTTGCTTTGTTTTTGAGTGTTTGTTGTTTGAAAAAAAATTGTGCCTCATGAATTTGTCCCCCAGGGTGACTTTTTAAAGATCTACTGTAATGCTCTGAGATGTGAGGGGGGAAAAAAATCAGCCTAAATAACCTGAACTGTGGCACATGCCATCAAAGCATATTAAAGACCTACAAGCTTTTTGGTCACACCAACACACTCGTGGTTCAACCCCTGTCCTACTTGCCAGTTTTGGCTCCCTGGGTTGTTTTCCCCAAAATAAAATCTCAGTGAGACCCCATGTCCATCGCTCGATTATGGCCTAAACTTTTTGATTGCACCTCATGAATCTTTGCACATAAATTCAGCAACCACAAGTGGAAAAAACAGCCAACAGCCATGTGCAAGAGCTTCTACCAGCTCCACCTCTCTGTGGCAGATTTGCACAGGATTGATTTGAGAGCAAAAGTTCCGGGTCAGAGCGTGTACACCCTCCAGTGCACAAAAAGACAAACTCTTGCATGCGTGGTAACTGTTTGGTGTGCCTGCTGCTCAGTTCTACACACAGGATTGTTGAATTTGCAGGAGAGTGGCATTGAATAGTGCTACCGCTACCACTTTTCTCTCCGACTTAAAATGCCCATTTGTATTGACAACTCCCCTGAAAGCGAACCTTTTGCTACTTTGGATGCATACGAGTATCTAATAATCTAAAAGCATGTTTTCAAGTAAATTGAATGAGTGAAGTCATGGTCCCTGGAGGATGGTTTGTTTGCGGCGATTGACGTGTTCAGGATGAGCTTTACTCTACGTTTTCTCTAACCTGTCAGTCTGTATTTGAACTGAGCGTTTTAATGAATATTTAGACTCAAACTGAAGTCTTGGCTCTGAATAGTCACTGACAGGCAGGTTTGCACTGAGCATGTAATTTACATACTTAGGGTAGGCCATTATTCTGTCATGCTTCCACTTTACTGGAACATGAAGGCTTAGTCTATTTCCTTTCCAATGTGTTTCCAAACATTGCTTTTTCTTATGCACCGCTTGTCAGCTTGTTAAATTACATTTTGGGAAATCAGAGAAGCTTTTTCCACTCACTGTATGAAAGAAATACTTTAGTTTCCTAAGAAAATTGAGAAAGTGGTGAAAACAAAGAAGAAATACTAGGCAATGGTGTCAAATTTGTTCATTCCCTTTGCTCAAAACAGGAGGTCTGATACATTCCTATAAGCTGCAAACGACCCGACCTCCTCACTTTGATATGAAGCATTTCCAGCACTTTGAAAGACGCGTCTGTAAGTATTCAGGTGTAGAAGACGTGATCAAACATTCGCTACAAAATGATTTGGCCTCTCTGATGATATGTAGCCAGCTTCCACGGGGGCTGTTTATTTCTCATGCATTATTCATTTGAATCGTATGACCCATAATGCATTCTCTATCCATTAATGAGACAATGCTCATTATTTTCCCTCTGCTTATCACACAGCCTCACAAGAAAACAAAATCAATCTGCGTCACCGGCTGCTGTTTGGGTCAGGGAAAAAGGGCCAAATATTGCTGAGCCCCATGTTTTCCATCTGTGTTTAAAATTCAGAGTCCCTTCTGTTTGGAGCAGAAACAAAAATCCAAGTGATCAATTTGATTTTTAAACAAAGCCATTCTGTTTCGGTAAGTATATGGGGGGGGGACACCAATCTTCTCCAAAGGACAAATGTTGTTTCTTCTGTACCAGTCTCATGCACCATTAAATAATGGAACATAAATAGTTTGGATTATGTTTCATCTTTTGAAAACTAAAATGAAGAACGTTCTGTTGAAATTGTAGCCCTGCCATCACATCAAAGTCTTGCTGATACTGGACTGCATCGCATCTGAAAAACACAGTTTATTATGTGAGAGTGAGGGACAGGTGAGAAGACTTTAGTTTGGAACCACATTTGTTGTTTTGGGTTTTTTTTTAAGGGGTTTTATTTGGCTTTAGTGTGTCTGAGGTACACAGCAAATATGATATACTCACAACTGTGTTTAATGCATGTACCTGCATTCATCATTCCGCCCCTGGTAATGTGAAATCAGCGCACAGCACAACATACACAATCAATAGACAATCAGGTTATCCAGTTGTTTTCCCACCGTTTGATAATTGCTACCTTTAATGCCTTGGGGGGCTTTGACATTGGAATTTCCTAAAATCCTTTATGTGTCTGAAGACCAGAAATGAAGCACCAAGAATAAGGGATGATGTTTTTAAACTTTTTCTGTGCACACGTTTGTTTTTAGCCCTCACGTGCAGCCATGTGCTCAAAGGCAGATGTAATATATGAAAAGCGGCTCAGAAGCCTACCTTTACATATAGTGAAAATAAAGTAAAATAGAAAAATTAGCAGAAAATGTAGCCTTAAAATGATCGAAACATAGTACAGAGAACAGGCTTTTTCCATGTGCAGTGACTCTTCAACACCAGGATATCAATTTCCAAATGCATTGTAACATAGTTACCAGTTAACAATATAAAACTATGGGCTGCAGTCACACACGTCAACACAAATCCCTGTTCTAATGAGGACACACACATTCGATCTTTTTTAGATTTTAGGTGTGAACACAAAGCCAACAGCACAAAGCAAAGATGAAAACAGCACAAAGAGACTTTAAAACGATTGCCGCGGGGATTCTACTTTAGAAGCATGAACAGGTACAAGTCTGACTGTTCATCACTACTTTTGTTACAGTACCTTTTTTAGGGTCGGCATACACCCAGGTTTAACATCATTCTAGGGTTCTTGGCTAGCTTTGTGTTTGCAAACATCTGCACAGACAGCATGCTAAGAGCTAAAGTTCTGTGTAATGCGGTTGTTTCTAACTTGGATGCAGTTCACACTTTACGATTGCACTCTTGTTCTTTTGTGCAATAAAAATAAAAGCAATGTCCATATTTGTCTACCCCGTGCACAGAAAACTGAAGACCCTTTGTAATGCAGGTAACTACAATATTTGTAACTGTAATGCAATGTACAGTAAGACATTACATTATGCATTACTCAAATGTAAAGTGATTACATTAACCTGTCACTTTGAGATGCGTCAAAATATGAATATTTTTAAGGATTTAGCAACTTTACTCATTGTAGTTTCAAAATATCTAAAAGATCTGGGATGAATTTTTAAATTATTGTAAAGGTCTAACAGTATGACATGAAGAACTAATCAACCCAAATAGAACGCACATAGGAAGAAATAGCTGTTTAAGCACATTGGTGTATATAAATATATATTAGTATGCATGCATCAAACTTGATGTCATACCCAAGTGTATTAAAGCTCTGTCACACAGTCCGGCTGCAGTTAACAAAACTGCTAAAGTCTAAAGTTTGCAGTCGTCTTCGAGGCTGTCCGGGCCAACCTCAGTGAGCAACTTATTAATATGAAAAAGTAATACTTGTAACAGTCTCTGGTTTCAGTTTTAGGACCTAGCACGATCTATCTAGATACTTAAAAAAAGATCATGGCTACATAGATACATAAATTACATTTTTTGACTTTACATCTGACAAAAACGAGCAGTTCAGGCACCACCTTGGGGTGATGGTCTTTTTTAAGATTTCTTATTAGTGCATAAAAACGATTTGAGGCCAGCGTAGAAGAATTTAAATGTTAAGAACTTTAAGGCCATTAATTAAATAAATACATATCTGAACTGCCAAATATTTTGTGCAAGCTGTCTCATCTTAGGGATTCCGAGAAAATGTCAGTGACATTTTGGTAGGTGACCCGGCACTAAAGCTCTCAATATGAACTCGTTGAATGACTGAGTTTATCGTACTTCCATTAACATATGTGTCCCTGCTCCTGGAGTCCTCCTTGTAATTTTAACCCCCCTATGAACCCTCCCGCAGTGTGTCGTGACATCTGTCACGCCCGGGGCCTCGTTTCAGCGCGGGGGCGTTTTTGTAGCGATGGTTGATACGGTAGGTCGATCATGTCACCAACAGGATGTCCTCCACAAAGGTAAGTCACACTCGGGTTTCCAATTTCTCTCCTCGTAAACAAGTATATCTGTGAGGCCAGCTCAGGCGAGGTGAGCGCTGTGATGCAAATGTGGAGTGATGGGGAGGGCACGGGGATGTTAATTAAAAGTCAGACTGTGTTTCCCGGCTCAGATTTCAGGCTAGCGAGTGCCTTCTTATTTCCACTCAACCCTAACCTCACTTTTCTATCAGGATGCTCACTCTTTCAGGTGGCCATCATGTGGAAAAACTGACTTCCCCCCTTTTTAACCTCTTTCTCAGATGCTCTATTTGTTCTCAGAGGCACGTCTTAACTGAACAGGTGAAGAGTGGAGTAAGAGCTGGCAGGACAATCCTTGATGCTGATGTTTGAAAGCATCTTGTCACCTGTGTTGGTTGAGATGAAGAATCCAAGTCTAGTTGTGAACTCAAAATAACTGCACCATGCTCATTCCCTGCAAGTGAACATAAACAGCCTGTCTGTGGAAACTTTAACCGAGACTCGTGAAAGTTGTCATTGAAACTTAGCACAAAAAATGAGATATTTTTGCAAGGCCCTTTGACTTTTTTGATATCCTAATCTTGTTGAGAATGAATGAAATAACTTTGGAAAATGGGTAATTTTGCAGCAAAGAAACGGGCAACCCATATCTTACAAAATTTCAACATCTGACAACAGCAACCATCAAAAAGGCATCCATTTCTGTCTCTATTCTTCCTGCAATCTGCAGCGGTTCAATGGGCCTTCGCTTCTCTGGGGGTATTTCTTGGATTCAAAGTCTGATAGGCTGTGAGGCGGTAATGACTGTCCCCAGGTGTTTCATGTATATCTGTCTCGTATACCGCTCCTCTGACTGTGCACGTTGTGCATGCAGCTCTTTGATTGAGGCCTAAAATTCTGCATAGGGATGATTACGTCTGAAGCAGAAAGGGACAGCTGCCAACTGACGGAGCTTTCAGCCGTAGAAAGAGCAAATGTGGAAAGCGACGATAAAGCTGCTCTCTTTTCGAGGTGTCTGTCATTTTGAGCCCAGCTATATGTTACAGAATGCATGAGAATGTCTGCTGAATGGATGGTGAACACATAAGTTTCATCATTAAAGGGATTTTTATTACATCATTTGACACAATCATCACAATACATTCATAGCTGTTGATAAGTAAAATGAGTCAGTGATTACCTCTTCTGTGACTGAGATTTCTGGATTGCTTCTCAGCTGTGCTAACAAACATTATATTAATTAACGAAGCTTGGAAAAGCTATAAAGCAGCTAAAACACATTACGGTTTAATATGTTTTACCTGGTCAACTGCCCTCCGTGCCCTTGTCCCAGTAACTAACGTACTGTAAATCATTCATTGCTGGATGTGAGCAAAGTTAACTGCAGTTTAATGCCCTCCCACTGGTACCACTGGTATTCTTCTGGGATATATTCTGGAAGACCAAACTTCTCCATGCCATGAAAAGAACAGCAGAAATGGATTCAGAGCACTTGATCCTTAGAAGCAGGAGACCGAACCCAAAGTGCAGTCTATGTAAAGGTGCCCCTGAGATAGTCCAGCATGTAGTGGAATGATGTAAGATGTAAGCTGTGACACGTATACTGAGAAGCCTGAGTGCTTGAAACATGACCATACTGGTCGGCCAGGGTATAAGGAGCATATATCGTCTTATTCTTCTTTCAGCTGATCCCTTAAGGGGTTGCTACAATGGATTATCTGCTTGCCTGGCAGCTCCGTATTCAACATCCTTTGTCCAGAATATCCACCATCCCTCCTCTGCACATGTGCAAACCATTTTTTGCCTTTCTAACCTTATCAACAAGCTGCTCAGCCAGAGCTGTCCCTCTGATCTACTCATTTCTAATCTTGTCTCTCCTGGTCACACCCAATAGTAATCTTAGTAACTCTAACACCTCCAGCTTGGCCTCCTGTCTTTTTATAAGTGCTGCTGTCTCCAAACCATATCATCAAAGCCTTTAATACCATCTTCAATACCATCTTTTAAACCTTTCCTTTCACTCCTTCTGTCAATAATCACCCCTGACACTCCACCTACTTCACCCTGCATGTACTCTCTTCTTCACCTTTGTCGTACACTGTCTGTTGTTTTGGATGGTAGACCCGAAGAACAGGAGCATATGTGCCGTGTATAAATCTGAAGTCCCTAAGTCCTGATGGGAGACACCTCCAAAAGTTGTTGAGAACAATGGGGCTAGGATCCTGTGGGAATTCAACTTCAAGACAGGCAAGCAGCTGCTGACGAACGAACCGGACATGGTGGCAGTTGACAAGGAGCAGAAGACTGCAGCTGTGATAGACGTGACAATCCCAGCTGACAGTAACATCAGAAAGGAACCCGAGAAATTCACCCAAGAAGTACCAGAGGCTGAGAGAACAACTAGAGCAGATGAGGAGGGTAAAGTCTGAAGATGTCTTGGTGGTAATAGAAGCATTAGATGCTGTAACTCCCAAACTGGGAGAGTGGCTCCACCAGATTCCTGGCACCTTGCTTGGAAGAGTACAATCCTAAGATAATGTGCAGAACCCTGAAACTCCCAGGTCTTTGATAGTGGACCTGAACTTCACCAAGACAGGATGGTGAAATGTACTATACCCTATTAAATACTTTCTCTTCATGATGGAAATGGGAAATAGACTCATTTACCTTTCATTTTCCTCTCACTGTGGAAAGAGTGTTGTAGTTACTAAGTATATTTCTATTATGTTCTAATCTTGCAGCATTCAGTTTTACAGTTCCCTTAGATACTGCTGTCACAGAGATACATTTTGGCTTATACTCCAAAAACTACACGTTCAGGTTTAGGAGATCCTGGTCTGGTTATGACCCTTCAAATTAATTTACCCAGCATGTTGAAGTTTGATGTTAACAGGAAATCGAGGCCTTCTAGTGATGAGTTGCGAGTAAGAGACCCCTCCCCGTTTGCCATAACATGATGTCATTTTATACCTCAGGACTGAGAACATCCCGGCAGATACTTCATCAGCATGCATGCATGCGGCAGCGTGAAAGACAAGAACCTGCTTTCTTCTGCATTCTCAAAGCACACTATCATATGTGGATATCGGCTTTACATGGTCCATGGACATTAGTGTTATGACTCAGAGGTGCTCAGCACACAATCTGACATTTCACAAAATTTATATCTTATCTGTGGGACACAGATTACGACCAAAATCTTATTAGGCCCACCCGTAAGATCACCCTTATCACACAGTGTGGAGGGGCTTTAAGAGATTGAAATACCCCTGGTGCCAGGAAAACTGTTGACAGTGGGGTCTGGGATTTATCAAGAGTTACAGGAACACTTTTAAAAAGAGATTTTGCTGCTGATTTTTTTTTAAATAGAGACCGAACTATAAGAGTGAGATATCTCTAAATCTGGGCAGATAAAAGCAAATCTGTCTGCAGTGTGGACAGTATAACAGAAGATCTTTAGGTGAACAAGCCTTTTAAAACCCTCTGCAAAGCTGTGAACCTTCGTTTGATTTATTTTCTATTATTCTTCTGATGTGCTGAAAACAATATGGCCTTCCATTTTGTGAGCCGAGAAAGACGGCACACACACAAATGAGGATGTGTGTTCAACAGGTTAAATTACTTGAGCCTTAGTGGCAGTAAGAAATTAGGTGAAGGACAAACTGTGGATTGTGATTCATTGCTTGCCCTCACTTCATCCTTTACTTTGAGCCAGAAGACTCTTAACCAAAAAAAAG
>VUQG01002636.1:11704-21858 GCA_015106755.1 Etia nguti
TTAAGGGGGGGGGGGGTGTTGGATCTGATGTGCGTTACGGCTACAGCCGAGAACTTTTTGTTGGACCAAGGTACGGGGCCTGAGCCCTTTTACGTGCGCAAACAGTATAGACGCACACATGCACGCACAACTGAAGAGAAGAACAGACTCTTTGCGTGTGTTCACGAGGGCTTTGATGTTTAATGTGTCACGTCTTTCGATGCCCTCTGCTGAAAGAGTGTTAAAGCATGTATGTGCGCGTGTGATCTTTCTGCCTGTAGAATAGAGGCACAGTCATAGTGAAGGAGGGTTTGATATCAGTGTCTCTCTCTCTCTCTCTCTTTCTCTCTCGCTCACATACTTTTTTTCCCCCCACTTCTTTCTGCAGCAGGTATCTCAATCTCACTCAGAAGACTGGAACATTTTTCTCCATCTCATTCCCCCCTCTCAGCCTTTTTCTCTTTCTCCCCATCCCAACCCCCCCCTTTTCTCCCTTCCTCTCTGGTGGCTCGGCCGTGTTGCTGTCTATTTGTTGGGGGGGTAGATTAGCCTTCATGCAAACATACATTCTGCCATCATTAGCAACTTATTTCACACTCGGTTTGGGGTTTCATTCTGCTTAACAGCTGCTTTGGTTTTGATAGTGCATACTGCTCTTTTACTGTCACACAGTTTCCTCCTGAATCTGAGACGAAATGATTTAACTGTGCATGGCATTGTGAGTTATTGCTCCAAAGCTGTGAACATTTCGATCCTTAGTTTACAGACGATGGTTTCCAAATGAGACGGTTATAGGATGACTTTATATATTGTTGCAGTTAGCACAGGGAAAAAAAGGGAAAACAACAACAAAAAAAGGTTCAGTATTAATGACTCAAATGTTTTTAAGTCAGTTCACATGATAGGAGACATCAGTATTTGGCTCAATTACCTTTCAAGACAATGCCTGGCTGTTTGGTATATTGGCTACAGAGTGCTGAAGTGAATCAAACCTGTGAGTTATGAGGCAGTTATCTCTGACCATTAGGCCCCCCCTGTTGCCGGCAGTCACTCTTCTTGCTGTGCAGTCTCACTTGTTGTCTGAATCTCTCAGCATCTCTTCGCCCCTTTCCCATTTTCCCTCTCTACTTGTTGCTTCTCCAGCGCTTGCAAGTCTCTCTTATCTCCCTTCTTCTCTCGGTCTGTCTCGCTGATTGTAAAATTGAAAATGGCTCTAATTCTGGTTTTTGCTCACATAGACTCCAGTGCCTTTTTTTATCCCCTTTTCTGCAATTAATTTACTTCCTCTGAAAAATCTGCTGACTGTCTGTGCTGCTGGCCCCGCATGTCATTGCAGGATGAGAAATCCACATTCTTCCAGTTCGGCGCGGCTCTGCAGCAGGAGGCTCTGCTCATGCTTGCTATCATGGAGGAATACGACTGGCATGTTTTTTCTATCGTCACTTCCAAGTTCCCGGGGTACCAGGGTTTCATAAGCACGCTGAGGATAACTGTGGATCACAGGTAATGAAAACACCACATACAAACGCACACGTTGTTTTCTTACATTTATTTATGACAGCTGACAAGATTAAGTGTGTTGTATTATTTAATGGTGTATTGTTACAGCTTTGTGCGATGGGACCTGCAGAGTGTGGTGACTCTAGATGCTGTGGATGGCGACCCAAACTCTAAATCACATATTGCACTCAAGAGGATCCAGAGTCCTGTTATATTGCTCTACTGCTCCAAGGATGAAGCTGTGTAAGTGTTTGTGTGTTATTTCCTTGTGCCATTTCTGTCTCTTTGTCACACACTGCCTTCACAGACTTCAGCTTTGGATCTGTCTCCTTTCTTTGACAGGTATATAATGGAGGAGGCTCGGTCCTTGGGTCTGATAGGAGCTGGTTACATCTGGATCGTGTCCAGTCTCACCACTGGCAACCCAGACTTTACCCCTGAGGTAGTGAGGCCCCATATGTAGTAACAGGTGGCCACTTTTGAGTGGTTTGACAAGACAAGCAATGTTTTTGATCCCAGGCTGTTGCAGGTCATCTGTTGACTATCCCAGATTTCCCCTCTTATTTGTGAATGCTGGCATATGCTACATATTCAGCTTTTTTGAGAAAAGTTAAATAAAAAATAATACAATTCCCCACATCCACGGGTTAATTATTTTTCCTTCTAGTTTAAATAAATAAAAACTCTGACATATTGTATATGTGCATCATATATATATTTATAAATGAAGAATATTAAAAGCTATATATTGATTTATTTTTTTTTTTGCCATCTAAAGGAAAAGGCAAAAATCGAGTGTTGGTCGGGCACCAGATTAAAATATCAAATGTAATTCTGATAGATGTTTTATGAGGGGCTCGCTGGTTTCGACTCTTGAACGCTGTTGAACTCTTGATAACCTCACAGCGACAGCAAGATTCCTGGAAGTCACAGCTTCCAGCCAAAACAATGACTCTGGCAGCAGAACCCTGGTCGCAATACGGTGTTTCTACCTGTTTTTGTCTGTAGATCAGCAAAAAGTCATCTTTTATTTTACTTTGTACATAACAACATATGATCAGTCCCAAAGGCATAAAATACATACTTGCCACAGGTAGGACGATAAGGTACCGATCATCCAAATAGCGCATAAAAATGTGAGTAATTCAAAGCACAATAGGCGCAAATGTTTACCCTACGCTTGAAGTGGTAACATGTTATTTTATCTCTTCTCAAAAGCCTTTCAAATGTTTATTCTCCTAATTCTTCTCAGCCTCTGACTCGAGTGTCCCTGTTTGTGTTGGGTTTCTGCCTCTGATTTCTTTCTCAGACATGGATCTGACTCTACAGCTAAAGCCAAATTAAAATGTAAAAACAAAGTACTGTAGGGTAGACTGACACATTGCTGTGCCTGCATTTTTTTTTTTTTTGATGTTTGCTCAGTCTGATTTAGAGAGATAAAGTTTGAGCTATACAGTTTTTTTTTCAATGACAGCTGCAAGATGTAGGCGATACCTGAATGAGTAATTCAGTTTATAGACATACAGTCTGTTCACATGTATCTAGTAGCCAGCTATGAATTATTTCCGGAGGACAGACAGAACCAATAAATCATCTGCCTGACACCTTTGAGAAATGCATATGGGTGTTTCAAATCTGGGGTAAAAATGTCAAATTAAACTAAACTTGAAGCTTACAAACCATATGTGTCGTTTCTTAGATGTCCTCTCCTCCCCCTCTCAGGTCTTCCCCCTGGGTATGATCTCTGTGTCCTATGATGACTGGGAGTACCCGCTGGAGACACGGGTGCGGGATGGGGTAGGCATCATTTCCTCTGCAGCCACCTTCATGTTACGGGAGAAAGGAGAGCTACCAGAGGCCCAGAGCAGCTGCTACAGCACAGCATCAGACAGGAGCCCGGGGAAGCTCCCACCTAGTGCCCTGCGCAGGTGTGTGTAACTGTGGATGTGTGACGATTGCGAGGAGATCAAGGTCCAGGGACTTGCATAACTCGGTTTGTCTTTGTGGCTGAGTGTTCAGCAGTCTTACATAACTCTTTTTAATGTAGTAATGAGAGGGGAAGAGGAGAGAAAGGAAGCGGAGATGACAGCAGTGTTAAACCCTGTGATTTCTAATGGCTTTTAACACTGTTAGATGTTGTGTACACGGCTGCTCGGTGTGTGAGCTCATTCTGCCTCCTTAGCTGGGAGACCTCAGGCAGACCTCCTTGTTGTTGCCACCCTGTGTTAACTAGAGCTTAAGATGTGTCTTGTGTATGCGTGTGTGTGTGTGTATGATTGTGTGAGCTTCTTTGTGTGCACCTTGTTTCACATCATGACCGGACTGTCATTAAGTTTGGATTAGAACAGGTGTTACTAGCTTTGTTGTCTGGATTTCTTTTTTACTCGTCTCTGTGGGGGGCTCATACAGTGTATGTCAGAAGGTGTGTGTAGGTGTGCATACCAGCATGCAAGATAATGTACTCTTCTCTGAAGTCTCTGTGATGTACAGGCGCACACACATACACACAGAGAAACACAAGCATGCAGATTCATACTGAGCATCCACAGCAGTCGCTGCTACGGGGCTGTTAGCTAAACTGCTTCTGTAAAGATTTTTTTTTCAGAGTGATGTTGTGACTGCATCTTGAATATGAAGCATGCAGTGGCTAATATGCTATTATAAATTCAGAAGTCTATATTAAACTAACTAAAACTATAAAGGTCACGTTGCTAGGCTTTTCACATTGGCGGTGACTTATGAGCTGGCTCATTAGAATGAAAGCCACAGTGCGATTTTCACCATTATGTCTTTATTATCCCATTTTTCTCTCCCATTAGGCCGCTACAGTGTATATCAAACCATATACAACACTGCTGTTGTTGACAGGTTGATCCAATATAACTCAGACCTCGACAGGAACTCAAATGTTTGTTCAGAGCTCTATTCTTACTGTCAGAGGTACCTCATTTGTCTCACTAACTTATTAGATAGAATTTGCATATTTGTCAAAACAACTGCAGCCAATTTTTTTGTGATAATAAACTGACAGGTTGGATTTCCCCCACCCTTATTCGGAAAAGTGGTGAGGCTGTGATCAGGATTCTGCATACATTAGTCTAGATACAATCTTGCCGCAGTGTGCATATAAACAACGCGAGGTGGGGAGGAATAGGACAACATAATCCGGCACTTAAAAGACACTATCAGACCCGCCGGATTTTCTGTCATTCTTGCTTGACAGGAATTAATATCTCAGACTCTAGTTGAGCTTATTTGGTCTCCACAATGATACAGGTTTTTATGGAAGGTTTGTCCTTGTTGTAAATTTCAAAAGGTTATTCTTTTTGATGGAACCAGTGTAGCGTGCAAACCCCTAAGCTGTCACTTTCCTCTAAAAATATGCTCTCTGCCATAATACAGAATTTGGGAAGAAGCCTGCCTTTCTTCTTTATTCATACTTTCATAAAAGTGCTCAGAGAGTATTTCAGCTAATAGAAAAGTGCTTCTCACATAGTGGTAGCAGGATCCACATTAAAAACTGCACTTACAGAAGGAGGGGGTTTCACATCTATGATGCAACTCTTTCTTCCACGTACTACTTAATCCTCTGCTGAATTTCTAGGCGATGATGATACGTTTATATAAAAATCGCTGAACCCACTTCATAATGTAGCTTTACATTTCATTTTCATTACACAAGGAATCACAATACAAACAGGATTTGGTTCTCCTGCATGCCTCAAAAACACAGCGGCGTCATTCGTTTGCATCAGAAACTTTTCTTTTTTTTCCCCCCCCAAAATGGTAACAAACCTGAAATAGGAGGCGACAGCAGTTTCCCAGAATAAACTGCCACAGCGTTTCCGCTACATGTATTCAGCCGTGGCGATGCGCTGTGACAAGGGCATCACCTGCTGCACTGGGAAGATTTTTCCAACAGAAAAAAAAATATATTTGTCTTGACGTGCCACTAATAGTCCAAACCATTGTGATCTGTGACAGGTAGGTAGGTCCGGTTGTAGAGTGAAGGTCCGGTCTCTAATGTTTGGCTGTTTAGGTTTATGTTTAATTAATGTGTTTGCTGGGAGAGGACATAATCTAAACCAGAACTGTTTGGTATATATCTATATTTACTTATTTATTCATTTATTTTCCAGTGCCAGTACACGAGGGAGACGGGGACCTTTTGTTTACTTTTTTCTCAGTGTGAGTGGAGCCAGCTTTCACAGAGCACAGGCCTTTTTCCAAGTCTTTGTAAGAGCAGATGATTAATGTAGCTCCCTCTAATCCACTGTCCGACTACAATATTTATGTGTGTTGACTCCAATACCTCTCCTGGAGATGAGACAACATAAAACCCCACCTGTTTGAACTGGAGTGTAATTATCATAGTTTTCAGCTGCAGGGTGCATGCTAAACAGCGCTTACATGGTTCTTTTTATGCATCTTGACACACTGTCGCAACATTTGGGTGCATGCATGACTCCTTCGTGGCCCCGTGCCCTGTTTAGCTCACATAAAAAAAGATTCTTAAAAGAGTGGTGTTTTTGTTACCTGCTTTTAAATCTTCCTTTTTAATACTAATTCAGATAATGTATGTTTAGATAGCTGATGGACTGAGACAGTTTTTTGGATGAAAAGGGGAATCTTGTGCAGAGTATGAATATGTTTATAAAGCAGATGTTTGCCTTCTGAAATATTCTGTTTTAGCTGAATGATATTTCATTCGTACAGCATCACCCGATGCGGTGTCGAGATGATTCAGACAATTTCTAATAAAACAGAACACAAGGTGTCAGAGAAAAGGTGTTGTCTGTTTTGGACAGCTGCTGTCCTGCCTGTGATTCAGTCTTTCAGGTAAATGTCCTTGGACAGGCCTTCTCTCCCCTAGTGGGAATCCACACTATTATCCCAGTCCTCACACTCAGAAATCCTCTTCTTCTGAAAATTGTTTCACTGGAGCGAGTGTGTCTTTAATCCCCATATCACTGCGTGTGATACTGGTTCATTTACTTCCCTCTGCTGCTTCACTTTAGCGAGTGTGTAAACGTTTCAGCATAGGATCTGTTTGCGTATGCAGGACAGCTTTAGTGAGTAAGAGAGTGAGGGCAGCCTTGTTGCACCAGTGACTTGTCTTTCAGGCATATATCTGTGGAGAAATCAATGCAGAATGTTGATGGGAGAGATACGTGGCCTCTGACTCTTCCCACTCCTACACACAAATAGGTGCACGCACATGCGTACACACTCGGGCGTCCGTGCACACACGGTGGGTGAAGACAGCATTGATTTGAAGTGGAGACTCTTGCGGTGATTACAGAGTGCTTAACTTGTTATTTTGAGCGTATTTGCTGTTGTGCACACATACAAACACTCCAGCAGATGCAAATCAACTACAAATCAACAACAAATCTTCCTGCTCCCCCCCACCATCATGCGTTTCAGGCACATGATGCACGTGTGGAATGAAGGCCGAGATTTATCCTTTACTCCAGACGGTTACCAGGCCAACCCGAAACTGGTGGTGATCGTCCTAAATGTGGAAAGGAAGTGGGAGAAGGTAACAAATGAGTGCGAAAATTTAAAGAAAAAAGATATCTTTTTATAGATTTTTGGAGTGATTCTTGTGACCGTGATTTTTGGTGTGTTTTTTCTCCCGTGCACACAGATGGGCCGCTGGGAGAACGGGACGTTGTCCCTGATGTTCCCGGTGTGGCCGAGGTATAACTCCTATGGGGACGAGGATGCCGATGAAAACCACCTCTCTATCGTCACTCTGGAAGAGAAACCTTTCGTCATTGTGGACAACGTGGACATCCTCACTGGCACCTGCATGAGAAACTCAGTGCCCTGCCGCAAACACGTCAAAAAGTAAGTACCTTAACCCACACCTGCCCACTGCTCACATAAAATCACAAGCCAGGTTGTTAGCCATACTTCGCATGCCCCGAAATGGTGACGCTACAAGAGGTGAGACAGTTACCTGTTTGTTCTTATAATAGGTTCAGTCTCATTAGGAGACAGCTAGTGTTAGTTCATCTGTTTGTGTATCTCTTGGCTGAACAGAATCACACCTCTCTAACCAGTCTCAGTCTGTCTGACGGGATGATTGTCAATCAGCTGCCCTTTGTTCTTGTACTTTTCGGGATCTATACTGGGCCCACTCATTTTTACTTTATATAATAATGATTCACCATCTGTTTGTCCTCTAGTCTGAAATCCAAATGTACAGTATGTAGCTCGCACTGTAATCGAGGCAAACTCGATTACGCTTAAGCACAACTTAATACTAAACTCACAAACTCTGCAGCCCATGTTACAACTTGACCGAAAATGTATGCACTTATAAGAGGAGCAGCTTTCGCTTAGCTCGATTTTTTTTATTCTTTTCCCGCTGTCTGTTCTTTGCCAGTGTTGTACAAGAATAAAACTCTTGTGTCAGAGACAGAACCGACACACACAGCCTGAGTTCTCATTTGGTTCAGAGGTAATCAGTTCTGTCAGCATTAATAATTAATTGCTCTCTGTTGCTGTCAGCTCGCTAATGCCAATCTGTCGGTATACTCGATTTTTGTTTCTCCTGCCACTGTAGTGGCAAGTGCAGCCCTCTGTGGTTTTATTGTTTCATTAGTTCGGTTTGATTTGTGTTTTATTTTAAATGCTCTGAATGTGTTGCTTGTTTTTAAATATTGCAATACAGCTAATTAGTAACCCTGCTTATTGTTTTCCTCATATTGCATATTGTACATTAACACTGTCCTCATTAAGGCTGTGCGTGCTTGGATCCTGGAAGAATGTGGATATTACACATAATGGGAAAATTAAACCCCCCGGTGGTACTCTGCACCTTTCATGATTTGGGTTTTACGTGTGACTTAGAGAACTTATTCAAAATATTATTTAATACAGTTTTTTCTTCCTGATTTTTGTTTTCTTAAAGAGGTTGGCTTGAATATATGGGTTCAAAAACAGCCAACGGAGCTCTCAGAACGAGCTTGATTATAAGATCTTTTGATTCTGCGTCATCGACAGCTCTGGTCAAGTTGTCATTACGTACTTCTGTCCATCACATTCTTATGAAGGGGGTATATTCTGGAAATCTTCAGATTTAGCACGACATTGTTTTGATTGCAGTGTCACAGAAACACAAAATTTCATTACATCTGGCACAGATGTTCAGCCTGACTCAAGGAGGAACTGGTTTGAGTCTTAGAGTCAAAGCTCACTTTGACCGCACAAAACACATTTTTGAACTCAATAATTCATAAGCCAATTATAACAAAAACTTCACATAATTGTATAACAGGATAAAATGGTTAGAGGATGACATTTTATACCCAAAAGGTCAAGCAACATCTTCGCTCTTCTGCAAACACACTTTTGTAGCTATTATTCTGTGTCACAGTTCAGGAACAGATGGGGACATTGTGGCCATTTTTTAATATTTGGGTGTCCATCTTTTAAACTACATCAGTGCCTCCATGGAATATACATAATCAATCTTGACCAATATGCATGTAAACCTTATCTTGATTGATTTGCAGAGGCCAAAAACCCAAAGGTGGCAATTCCAGTTGAAATTTTGACAGTTTTTTCTACAGAAAAGTATTTTTAAAAAATAAATTTTTAAACTTAACTGTTTATTAATTGATTAATTGATGGACAGATGATTTAAATTATATATTGTACTGTCAACTCTGGCTCTCTTCCACTGTATGTTTTTTTATCCTGTCTCCCTCCCCTCACCTCCAACTACTAGACACAGATAGCCACCCCACCCTGAGCCTGGTTCTGCTGGAGGTTTCTTCCTGTTAAAAGGAACTTTTTCCTTCCCACTGTTGCCAAGTACTTGCCTACAAGAGGCCGTCTGATTATAGAGTCTTTACCTTATAATAAAAAGCACCTTGAGGCGACTGCTGTTGTGATTTTGGTGCTATATCAATAAACTTAATGTAAACGGAACTGTATTCTGTGAAACAAGCACCTTATCTAGGCATTAAGAAAAGTGTTCAGTAGATTAGAAAATGTTGATCATCAGAGGCATTAAAATTAAATTTCTGTCAGCCTTTTTTGTTTCCATAACAAGTACACAATCTTGCTTTCTGGGCAACTCTGGGGCACTCAGTTATGTGTAACAATTTTAGTGGAGGTTAATTTATGTTATAAAAAAAAAAAAGAACAAACCCCAGCCTGTGCCATGCCTGGAGAAAGAAAATGAAAAGATGTTTCATGTGGGACGCTGCCCAACCTTTTGTCATCGCCCATCTGGACTGCTGCAACTTCCACCAAGCCGGGCTCGTAAAGTATTCTGTTCAGCAGAACGCTGCAGCCTGCCCTGCCGTCAACCTCCCCAAGTTCTCCCCGCGCTCCCCACCTCCTCCACACTCTTCTTCCCCACTGGCTGCCGGTGGCTGTTCGCATCAAATTCTAAATTCCGGTCCTGGCGCTCAAGGCTCCTCGGGGAGTCGTGCGTCCATATCTGCAGGCTACGGCCTATCCGAACTCACCAGCTTGTGCTTTGTGCTCTGCTACAACCGGCCACTTAGCTCTCTGCTCCCTGCGGCAGCTTCGTCATCATTTCACCTGGCCTTGACTTCTGCTTCTTTTTTTCTTTTTTCTTTTTTTTGCTCTTGCTCTTCCCCAACAGCAAAATGTCCTTTCTACTCCAGGCGGGACAGCAGAATTGCTCCATA
>VUQG01002636.1:21878-65175 GCA_015106755.1 Etia nguti
ATTGCTCCATATCCTGTGTTGTAAAATATTCCCTTGAATATCTTGATTCCTCACTCACATTAAAAACATCCCTCATACCCGTTTGCTAAATTTTTTTCTTATCATTATTTTTAGCAAGTCTTTATCTGACATCTGATGTCTTTATCTGGATCCCAGGAACATTTTGTTATCTGCTATCAGCACTCTTGACAACAGTATCACAAATTCACACAGACTTTGCCATGCTACTCCACTTAATGTGATTATATATATATATATATATATATATATATATATATATATATATATATATATACACGCATACATACATACATATGACATTATAGTACACTGTTACTGTTACTGTCCACCTCATTGATTCATGTTCACTCTGCTCTGCACGTCATTTCTGTTGCAACAAATTGATAATTTTTCAATTGATTTAAGATGAAAATGATGAAAAGGTATTTTTGATAATAGGTCTTTAATAACATCAAATATAGATTCTTCAGATGTCATATCAGTTCAATGTGTTTTAACGTACATGACATTTGTTTTTAAGTCAGCCCAGCAGAGAGCTTTAGAGCCTTTTTTCAGCAGCAGCACGTCAAACAATACTGAGGACTCTTCTCTTTGAAAGAACTTAAAAGGCATTATTGTAGAGGCTGAAATATGTCGCACGCCGTCTTGAATGTATAAACAAAAAAGATATTTTTCAGATATTCAGTGAAAGTAAAACTTTCTCAATTAAACTCCTCTTGGATTTGTTCTATTTAGCTACTTTACAAATGGACACCTCGACCAGTGGCTCTCCATGACAAGACAAGGCAGCTTTTCTCTTTTGCTCATTTGCACATTTTGGATCGGGTCTAAGTCCAGTTTTGAGCCCCTAAATATGCATTATAATTGACTGAGGTTCATTTGTCACTTGTTGAGTACCATATGTGTGCTTCCGGTCTACCATTAACCACAACACAGCCCTAATGCATTCTGTGTCATCAATGCGTCGGTTCATCCAGACAGCAGAAAATAGTTGAAATTGTTCAGGATAGTCATTAGCGTGGGTTAGCATAGATAGGATAGGATAGGACTGTCACTGCTAACCACGGGGGAAGTGTAAAAACTCACCGGTAATTACTTTCTTTGAAGATTTCTTTAACAGCCGGAAGCCACCATATTAAAGGTTTTGCATCTGTAGAACACAAAGAAGGCAGACGGGAGATGCCTCAGAGAAATGGATGCATCATAACAACCTCTGAGATTATCAGCACTGTAGGCAAGGACTATTAGACGTCTGAATCACCTCTCATAGAGAGCTTAACTTGTGACCTTAACCAGTCATCCGCTAGCGGGGATTGCTGTAAAATCTGAGTTGTCATGAGGCAAAAAGACGAGTTTCTTCTACATTTCTCATGTTTATGTGCAGCACTCCATGTGCAGATGTCCATACATCTGTATACAGTAAATACATCTAACCCCCTACAGCTGCTACATTTACCCAGTCACTACTTCCACATCATTTGCATCTGTTTATTGTTATGAAAATAATCAAAGAGATGTACTGTATGTGAACCTCAGACAGCCTGTTGGTATGTGTATATGTGTGTGTGTGTGTTTGCATGTTCAGAGAGTGCCCAGCTGGGAAAAACTAATGCATACAGTATGTGTGCATTAGAACACCTGAGACATTGAGATTTTACATACTCAGACTCACTCACATGTATGTATACCTATGTATGGCTCTTCCTGTCTCTCTCGTACACGCAGTAATGATGCGCTGCAGATACAGTCGACTGCAGTTAAAGGATCTGTTAATCCTTTGATGTGTCGTGTCTTTGACAGTCGTTCTCGGTGTTCTGTGTGCGTGAATCCCTCAGTTCTTCATGAACTTTCTCCTGATCTGGAGTCAGCGAAAATGGCAAGTGAAAAGGTCACAGAGCTGCTGCTCCGATCCACATACAGTACGCTACATCAAAGATTGCTGACATGGGAACGGAATTAACTTTTCATGGAAATGCTTTTGAAAATGCTGGTAGGGTTTAATAGATTATGAGAATCATTTGATCCAACAATGCAGTTTAGTTCACTACTCTGAGGTCCTCGGGGACGGCTGTCAGAAAAGTTTACTTAAACACCGGCTTGAATTCTGTGCATCCTTTGTGTTGCTGTGGAGTTTTTTGGGGAAGTATCTTCCTACAGACGAAAGCTGAGAAACACTGAGGAGGCAGAGCAAAAAGGACACAGAAGACAGATGAGGAAAGGACAGCTGATATTTTAATTATGTGGGTTGGTTGTTCTGTAGAGCCTGGCTCTATTTAAAGCCCAGCAGCTTCTGCTCGGTACCCCTGTGTTTTCATCTGGTTTGGGTAGCTGGCACTAAGGGAAACACACAGTCCTTCACACTCACACACACTTCGAAAGCTCTCTCTGCCCTTTAGCAGTGTCATAATTCTAGTTTTACAGTTTGATGGAACCACCAGATGTGGAGCGAGCAGGCAGCTCGCACAGTTACACACATAACACTCAAATGTCCTCTGATATAAAAAATGACCTAATTCTGTTTGTGCATATGCTTGTTGCAGTAACAGCACATCAGGAGGCGCTTATATTAAGCAGTGCTGCAAGGGTTTCTGCATTGACATTCTCAAGAAGATAGCCAGGAATGTGAAGTTTACCTATGACCTCTACCTGGTCACCAACGGGAAACACGGAAAGAAGATCAACAACGTTTGGAATGGCATGGTTGGAGAGGTACTGCCTGTCTCTGTCTTAGTAAATGGATGTATTACTCTGTGAGTCTGACTTTCTGTGCAAGCATTTCAATGAACAATGATATGAAATAGAAACTTTAGGTATAGCAGTGGCATAGTGCTGCCTTCTAAGTTTTTTTTATGGTTACTCTGTCTGGCTGCTTTCGTAAAATGAAAGCCTGTTCTCTCTCCGGGCGTAATATAATGATGTTCTGTGAGATGCCACCTGCGTTTCCTAATTACACACAAGGTGTCGTTTAGGGTTGGTTCCTTCACATACTGGCACACAGATATATTGGCTGCCTTTAGAAACCAACAATGCCCACGTTTACACTTACTAGCTAGTTAAGCCTAGTTACAGTTTGCTAGTACTGGGTTGGATTCCCTTTTGCCTTCAGAACTACCGTAATTCTTCATGGTACAGTTTCAGCAAGCCGCTCGAAACATTCCTCGCTGATTTTGATTGTCTAAGATGTGAAAATCACGTTTCAGCACATCCCAAAGGTGCTCTGTTGTTTTGAAATCTGTCGACTGTTGAGGCCATTTGAGTACACTGATCTCACTGTCATGTTCAAGAAACCAGTTTAAGTTGATCTGAGCTTTGTGACATGGCGCATTATCCTGAAGCAGCCATCAGAAGACCGGATGGATCGATGCTTTCGTGTTGTTGACCTTTACTTCCGAACATCACATTTGAAATCCAGGATGATCAGACCAGGCAAATTTTGGTATGCCTGTGCAAATTATAGGCTTATTCCTGTGTGCGGTCCTCTGCTGCTATAGGCCATCTGCTTCAAGGTTGGACAGTTGGGACCTTTGTGTTTTGTATTTAATTTAGCTTATTTTCACTTTCTGGTTTGGTTTAGGAACCAAACTAGACTTACAAATACCCAAACTTGGTTACATTTATTATAAGATGCAGTGTAAAATATGCTTCTTCACATCAGTAATGACACTTGTTGACAAGTGACAGACCTATCTTACTAACCATAAACTGGTCTGTCAGGGCACCATGGGCAAATGAGCCATGCTAGTTTGGCCAAATAAGTATTAATTGATGGCCCCAGAGATGTGAAAAGGCTGAGAATCAAGCAGCCAGTTAAACAATAATATTTAGCAAAGTAAAATGAATAAGCTTTAGGAGCCCCATAGCTCTTTATTTTCAAACTAACTACACAATTAATTACACCAACATGGTCAAGACACTCTGAGTTTGATGTATATATGTATTTTAGGCCATTTTCTGCTGCAGTGGCATTGTAGTTGCAAATGCATTGATTACATTTGGAAGAGCTTGTGCAAGATTTTCATCATGTTATGGGGGGTGTGCCCATTATTCCCCCTTTCATTTCCTTTAATACCGATAGAAGTGATTCTTAAAAAATGGATCGCTAATTTTTTGTTTTTAAAGAGGCTCAGTAATCTCAATTGTTGTTTGTTTTTTTAATTAAATTAATTAATGTCTCAGTACAAGAGCAATACTGTTTAAGTGGGATGAACTTGAAATAAACTGCAGTGCCTGTGTTAATTCTAATGAGGGAACTTGTAATTCTAATGACTTCTTTTTATTACTTTAAGGACAACGATGGAGCCCTGGGGGCACCGAGGCGTGTTTTAGACTTTGGCTATAAAAACAATGTGATTAGTTGGATCAATTCCATGTTTTTGGTTGTTTCACATAGTTTGTTATCAATATGAAAAATATAGAATATCAGCTTTGTTCTCAAACCTACGATTTGTACTCTCATATCTCAAAACACAGCACTGGGAGGTACTGTTTAATCTGTTTTGATTTACTTTCAAAGAAATGCAACAATTGCTCATCCACTTGTTTCTATTCACTGAACAGTTATGTCCGTGGGTCCTGGTTTAAAAAGGGGGCAGGACACCATCAGTCTTGCCCAATTCCTATCAATTATCTTATCTGGAAATGATTTATTCGGCCACAGATCATATTAAAGCTAAACGCTGCCACAGGGAAACCTTTAAACTGAAATTTACACCAGGGATAATGAAACCTGACGTTACGATCCACAGATTGTTCACGGATCAGACCACTAGAAGCCTTTCGACAATTAAATTTGAAAAAGAAAAACATAACATTTTATCTCCTACTAAAAAAGACATCTTTATGAGCGGAATGTCCCTCTGTCACAATACACTGAGACATTTACAAATGGTGGCACTATGAAAAAGACAGCTGTACTTTCACTTTTCATCGGATACGGCTGAAGCTGCCCTCCAACTACGACTGACATTCCGAGTTATACCCTGTGATACAATGTGATATTTCACATCCAAAATAAAAAGCAGGAAAAAGTCAGAGTGAAACTGTGTGATGTTGTCCAAATATTTACAGAGCTCACTGTATTTATTTCTGACAGTGTATGCAGTAAGTCATGCTCTCGGTATAACAGTGCTTCTCTCTCTCTCTGGTTGCCAGGTGGTGTATAAAAAGGCAGAGATGGCCGTCGGCTCGTTGACCATTAACGAGGAGAGGTCGGAGGTCATTGACTTCTCTGTGCCCTTTGTGGAGACTGGCATCAGCGTCATGGTGTCACGCAGCAACGGGACCGTCTCGCCTTCAGCCTTCCTCGGTAAATCCATCGCTCTCTTTTTTACTCCACCACCCGACCCCCCTTTTTTTTTCTTTTATTCTCTGGCGGTCCCCCAACTCAGTTGACAACTGGGGGCAGAGAAAAGGGGAGGTGCTTACATGTTGGCGAAGTCTTGCACATAAAATGGAATATTTTATTCAGACAGTATATGCTGGCCAAATTCCACTTGTACTCTTGACTTTATCTGAGCCTCAACACCCTAAGCACATTAATATTTCTACCAGAGCAGAGGAAGTGGAGCGTGCCAGCTGTTTTTTGAAAAGTCAGCTCAGACAAAGCACTCTTGATACACCGCCCCCCTTTCCTCTCCCCTGCCTTCTCCTCCTCTCCAGTTGTTCAGACGACTAGGAATTGAAGCACTCCTCTGTGGTTGCCTAATGTCTTGTATTGTCATTGGAGCGAGGCGGGGAGCGAGGGGATGTATTGGACCATGCGTGTGTTGGTCCCAGCGTATCAAGCCATGTGTCAGTATGCACGTGTGTGTGTGCTGGGAAAAAAACAGAAACGAGACATTTTTGCGAAATTGCGCTAATATATTGCGACGTTTGTGTAGTGAGACAAGGATGTGTGGAGAACGTATGTTATGGGGTGAATTTATGTAAAAGCTTATTGTATGATTGCGCGCGTTTATGCGTGTGTGTGTGTGTGTGTGTGTGTGTGTTTAAGCAAATGTGTGTGTTGAGCCTGCGCCAGGGTATCAGTGACGGTTCAGTATCTCGCACTCATATTAGAGGCACCTCAGCGCACAATCTCTCAGGGTTGGCTAACCCTGGCAGTCACATACTTACACATGCAGTGACACACACACACATACACACACACACACACACACATACAATTTGTCTGGGTTCAACGTCTCTGGCACTCATCCCGCTTCTGAACTCCTGCCCTACTACACACCAAACACACAAATAGATCACATACACATGCCCACAGCAGGCCACAGCAGATCACTCTGGGCTTGGTTCCTTTCTCTCTCCCTCTCTCTTCCTCTCTCTCTCTCTCTCTCCCCCTTTCCTCTACCATCTCCCCCGCCCCAGGCCTCTCCCTCTCTCTCAGCTCTCATCCAAGGGAATAATGAGAAATATGGAAATGTGCACCGTCAAACTCTCTGTGACTAACTCTCCCTCTCCTTCCCTCCTCTCTCACTCCATCTGTATCCCTTTCTCAACCCTCTCTGTTTCTTCTCTATCATTATTTCCTCACTTTATCTCCCCCCTCTGTTTTTTGTGTGTGCGTCCCTTCTTTTATTTCCGCGAGTCTGTCTGCCTCCACTTTCCCTCTACGTCCCTCACTTTTTACGGCGCTCCTGCTCCTCCACGATATCTCGCTGTCTCGTGTACGCGATTTGCCTTTAACTCTTTCTGCCCCCTCTCTCTTTCTTTCTCCTTCCTCCCAGAGCCCTTCAGTGCATCGGTTTGGGTGATGATGTTTGTGATGCTGCTCATTGTCACAGCCATCGCTGTCTTCCTCTTTGAGTTTGTCAGTCCGCTGGGCTTCAACCGCAACTTGGCCCAAGGCAAAGGTAGACTTACACACACACACACGCACACACACAAGGAATATCACACCAATCGTTTTTCCCAGGAGCAAGAAGCCCTGAAGCAAAAGAAGTGACCTATTATCACTCTGACTTCAGACAGTTCAGGTAATGCAAGGGAGCATTAGCATTTCTCTCCCAGAACTACCAAAACTGTAATCTGAGGTGTCATCAAAAACCAAAACTTGGAGCTTCCCTGTCGGCTCTGAATTGGAGATTAATGTTGTATTCAATGTTGTGACTTAATTTAACATTTAAATCAGCTAAAGGCCAATCCAGAAGTAGCAAGTGAATGTTTTTTTCTTTGATTTTCCACTCAGCACTTCTGAACTAAGTTCAAGAAATCTATACATTGTGTTTAGCTTGCTGTTTTTTCTCACTACCCACTGATTGAACAATGAATGCCAAGTTTAAAACTCCTTTGTAACTATATTTTTAACCTGAACATTTAGATCTATTTTGATTTGATTATAACCACAATTTGGAAATCTGATGACCTCTTTTGCTTTTTTTCCTCTTCTTTTTTGTCTTTTCCTCTGCAACATATTAATCTGAAAAACATCCATTTAGGTTTGGCTTGACCCACCAAATTGGAAATTAGATCAGTTAATGGACAAATTTGTTCAAGACTTTGATTTAATTTGGCAAAAAACGTTGTTTTTCCACTATTTCTTTTTCAAGAAAATGCTTGTTTTTCACAGTGACATTGAAAAATGCTCAGGTTGAGTGCATTTTTACAAAAATCATTCCCCTGATTTTATTTAAATTAAAAAGCACTTTTTTCTTCATTTGCAAATTATTGTATCTATTGTAAAATAGGTTGCCAGTTATAAAAACGTATTATTTTAAGCATCACATGATGGTGAGGTAAAGGAGATTAGAATTTCATGGAAAGAACCTGTGTAAAAAAAACAGTCGGGATGTATGAGAATACAATGGTTTTCTGATTCTTATTGTTATTATTATTTTTGAAACCATTTTGAACTGTCAATTGTATAATGAGAGAATCTCAAATTTTGAATTTGATGGCAGCACTACATTTCAAAGAGTTGGGACAGGGTCATGTCTCCCGCTGCGTTATGCCCCTCTGTTTAAACCCCCCATAGAGCATTCATTGAAATACTTGGAAGTTAAAAATATCAGTTGTTGAAGACACTACAAGAATTTTAAAACATTTTTTCAAAGTTTTTCATTTTTCTGTTCCAAATCAAGGTCAGTGAAATTACCATATTAGTTACCTTAGGGTTAGGGTTGGGCGGGTTAGATGCCACGATGCTGCTGGGCTGGGAGAAATTAATATAAGCTCTTCAACTTCACAGAGAGGGGACAGAGGCCATTTTGGATGTTTACTGAAGTTGCCAAGTTTGGTTTCTCACTCAAAAAAGGGTTAACAACCAGTTGCTGTTGTTTTGAAAGCAAAATGTTTCCCTTGCTCAACAGGACTTCTTTTGTTGTATTTTACATGTTAAATATTGCATCATATGTTGACAGTTTGTTCTGGACTGCAGGCCTGGCCAGGCTTACCACTCGGACTCTTTTAGCACTCAGTCATGCTCTAGTATTTTGGTTTTATCTTGATGAAATAATATATCATTTAGCATTATTCATGATTAATGGCGCCTTCACAGATGTACAAAGTTGCATTAAAGCACTCCATATACAATATCAGATGGCAGCTTTTGAACTGGAAGTAAATACCAAGTTGAATGGCCCCTCCCCTCTTTAGCCCAGAGCACACAACATCTGTAAGTTCTCCATGAAGAATTTCCAATATTGATTCCCCCAGACCACAGGACCGTTTTTCCCTTAACTCGAGCTTTAAATTATATATTTTTTTGAAGAGTTTGAACTTACTGTGAGTGCGGCAATGACCTGTATTCACTAAGATTTTTATTTTCTGTAGTATTTCTGAGCGCATGCACAGGGATTACCACACATTACTGTAATCATTTAATAACACTGTATATGTAGATAATAAAATTTCCAGATTTTTTGTATTTGTATGTTAAAAAACAGCCAGTCACGCTACCAAGAACCCTAATAAGTAGTGAGATGTTCTGCTGGGTTTATTTACTTTAGCATTATACAACATTTCCAGTCTTCTGTTGCCCCTGTCTTAACTTTCTTTTTGAAACATGCACCATTTTCAGTTAAATGTAGTTGAAATGATTTGTAAGTCATTGCATCATTTTTCTAATTTACATTTTACACAAAGTTCAAACTTCTTGAAGTTCATGTTGTGAGTTTAAGGTTTTGTACACAAGTCCTTTCCCCTTTTCTTCACTTTTTTCTTTATTGTTGCTCCTTCTTCTCCCCTGCCCACTCTCTCTGTCTCCGTCTCTCTCACAGACCCACATGGCCCCTCATTCACCATCGGTAAGGCCATATGGCTGCTGTGGGGTCTGGTGTTCAACAACTCTGTGCCTGTGCAGAACCCGAGGGGCACCACCAGTAAGTTCATTGTCTCGGTGTGGGCCTTCTTTGCTGTCATCTTCCTGGCCTCCTATACTGCCAACCTGGCTGCTTTCATGATCCAAGAAGAGTTTGTGGACCAAGTCACTGGACTCTCTGACAAGAAGGTGGGGTTACAGACACACAAATGGACATGTAAACACACGTACGCACACACATACACACACACATTCACAGTCAGGGTTGCTCTTGTAATGGATGCCAGCCCTGCAGCCAGACAGAACTCTCTAGGGAGCGCCCTTGGGCTTCAACAGCCCAAACCCTCTGGCCGTAGCTGTCACCACACTAACACTGCCAGCACAGCAGACCTACAGGCACACACACGCACACACACATACACACAAGCTGCATAGATCAAAGCCGTGTGTGTTTGTGTTTGGATGTGTATGCATGTGTGTGTGTGTGTGTAGTTTCCAGGGGCTGGCAGTGTCAGCAGAACCCCAGCCAGTCTTACGCTAGACTGGACACACAATGATGATGACTGATGAGTCCACTCCACTGTCTCTCCCACCTCCTTTCTCCTCTGTCTCTTCATGTCACTTTCCACTCTTCCTCCTCTCTCCTCACCCTCTCCTTCGTTTTCACACTTTAGCTCCGACTCCTACTTTAGACCCCCCCCTTTTTTTCCCTCCTACTTTGTCCCTCCCTGCTGTCTCTCACCGCTGCTCTTCATCTCTGAGCCTTTTTGTTTTAAAGTTTCTCTTTCCCTCTTTGTGCTCCCGTCTCACGCTGTCTTTACCCTCTTTGAACAATATGTCACCATTTCGCTGTCCTTATTTTTCCTCACTGCAGTTCCAGAGCCCGTACTCCTATTCCCCTCCATTTCGGTTCGGGACGGTTCCGAACGGGAGCACCGAGCGCAACATCAGGAAGAACTACCCAGATATGCATCAGTACATGACCAAATACCATCAGACTGGCGTCACGGATGCACTAATCAGCCTCAAGACCGGGTACTGTTAACTTGTCAAGCCAACTCACATCAAGGAAAGATTCTTTGTACCTGAGGCGGTCATTCTGTTGGCAAACACCACATATGCTTAAGAACATGTGAAAACAAACACAAAAAGAGTCATTGCATCACGCAGGAACTCGACCCCATGGGGCTAAACAGTAGCTTATGCTAAAATGCTGCAGTAACTGTGTTGAGTGTTTCTGTCACTGACAGTGTCTGCAAGTGCTCATTATAGAGTCTTGTTGCTGCTGGAAAGAGCGAGCTGCCAAAACAGGGAGAGTGTAATTTGTTCTGGAGTTTGCTACCTTTATTCTTCCATCTAAACACACACTAAATAGAAGGATGGCTACAGCGCTTTTATTTGTTCATTAGTTTTACGGGCTTTGATCTTTTGGGTGTTTTCTCCAAACATAATTTTCATTTTTTGGTTTTCTTGTTCTGTAATAATTACTTTATTGATACTGCATATGAAAGAAATACGGTTTGTTTCTCACATTAATATACTAGGCTTTGTTTATACAGCATCAAAACTGTATAATGAAGACGTTCAGCAGCATCATCAGTATTTAACTAACTTATTAGGCAAAAAAAAAGTTGTTTTGACAGAGAAAAATATAAACACTTGGGAGTCTGAGTTCAAATTTCAGTCCAGTCATGAAATGGTCTGTGGCCCAAGACACACATTCAGGATGCTCTGTATCCTTTAATTAATTTATATTGTTTTCCAGTGCTGCGCACAGTTACACAAGTGAATATTAGTTTAAAATTCTCTGTGCAGCAGCAAAACTCAGCAACAACAGATCGCGCATGTATTCATTTCATACAGTATATGCACATTTACATCCAAAGTATAACTTATATTCATGCACACATGTCTACCGTAGAGAGCCCCAAGGTATATTCATTCTATTATATAAAGCCAAAATGAAGTTAAGTGCAGGCTTCTTCTGTTATATGGGATGATGATAGAGGGTCCTTGTTGCATTGTATTTGGTCAATCATTCATCAGACTCTTTTTCTTTCTTCCTTTTTTTTTCCTTTGCTGAGTTCAGATGTATCAGGCCCACATCTGGGCTAGTGTCAGACACAAACTGTGGCCTCTTAGCTTGCAGCCCATAGTGTCAGAGCAAAAACAAGATCTAAAAACTGAAGAATACAAGCCTGTTTATGTGAGAAATATCAGTTACACAAATTTATTTTTCCTTCTTAGATTTATTTTTAACTGAAGTTGGGTTTTTTAATCCCTGGAGAGGAACGTTTTTCTTGGTTTTATGAGGAAAAGGCAAAAGTTCCTACGAAACTATAAAAATAGTAACTTCAGTAACTGATAATCAATTATTACAGCTGTTGTACAACTTAGCATTTTGGAAGTACCCCTATTCGTTTTCTTTCTCGCTGTTTAACAAGAGCGGTGCCACTTTGATTTCTAAATGTAATATGGGGTTTAGGCTAGCTGCCAGTTAGCTTAGAGCAGCACCCAAAACTGTGGGGTGGGGGGTGTTGCGTAAAAACAGCCTTACTGACTCCACCAAATGTTATGAACTCTACACCGAATGATATCAAAAGCTGAATAATTAGCAAAATATTAGTTTTAAAAAGGAAACATAAAGACCACACATTCTGTAATACGTAAAGCTAACTGACTTTAGCTTTGTGTTAAATCAGTGGTTCTTAAACTTCACGTTCAGAAGGTGAAAATAGCTCACATTCAAAATCTTGCAATTTTAATTAATAAAATTAAATATTATTGTAGTATTAATAATTTAGTTCACAGTAAAAACTGTGAATGTCAGCAAAATAAAAGTTAGTACAAATATTAGAAAAACTATTTTTTAGCTCATCCAGCCAAAAGAACAATGAGGTGTCTGCCACTGTGAGGCATCCATCATCTGCCCACAATTCACAAAAATCGTTACTCTTCCAACATTATTGGTCAGACTTTCATCTAATTTGTACACAATGATCACCTAATGGGACTTCACCCAAACCCGCTCCAGGTCCTGATTGTTGTTTTATGTCTGCTTTTCCATTTTCACAAGATTTCGTTCATCCTTCATTCATGCACCGCAGTTTGAAGGCAAAATGTTGAGCTTCTTTTTTTTTTTAATAACATATTTAACAACACTACAGCAAGTTTGTTTAGATGGTTGGTTAACAACAGTTTCTAAAACATCTAGAAAGTCTCAGCCTTTTCTTTCAAATATTAAAAATGTCACAGCTCAGGTTTAGTTGCTTTACTCTTTTCTTTCATGTTAATGACATAATGAAGCCTCTGACTGACAGTAAAGGAGTTCTGGCTTTAATCCGCTGGTGCTTGATAAGTATACTGTATACTACTTACAGGAAGCTGGATGCTTTCATCTACGATGCTGCCGTGTTGAACTACATGGCGGGGAGAGATGACGGCTGTAAGCTGGTGACCATCGGCAGCGGTTATATCTTTGCCACTACAGGTTATGGCATTGCCCTGCAGAAAGGATCCTACTGGAAACGCCTGGTTGACCTGGCCATACTGAGCATCATAGGAGACGGTAAGCCATGGAGAGCCATCTCAGTGACACACTGTGCTGAAATTGAAAGTCTCTAAGTTGTTGGAGGACTTTGCTCAGTTGTGCCATTGCTCAGCTTTCTCCTCCTTTACCCCTCTCTCTCCAACACTCAGCCTCCCTCCTCCCTCCCTCTGTCAGAAAGCTATCAAGGGCTAGTCTTAACACACCATTTCATCATCATTACTCGCCGGGTTTGTGTGCGCGCGTGTGTGTGTGCCCACCGTGTCCTGTTATGTTTACTCCACCAGATTGTTCTGTATAATAGGCTGTGAGATGGTGCGAATGGAAGAAAGAGAATCAGTCGGACAGAAATCAAACTGCTGAAACCACTAAAGCACTTTGCTTCACACCCAGCCATTTTATTCAGGGCAAACACCCTCGTGCGCAAGCACACCCCTGCTCAGACACACTCAGTTTGATAATAATTCCTCCCATCTTTCCTCATCACTCCATCACTATCAATTCTTTGCCCTCCTCCTACAACCTCTTTTTTTCACTCCGCCTCCTGTCTCCTTTCCATTACGATCTATTTGCCACTTCACCTCTCGCCCCTCCTCCCTTCTCCCCATCTCGCCTCGTAATAATATGCCTCTTTTTCCACCATGTCGCTCTCTTGCCCATCACCTCATTCACTTTTTCTCCTTACGTCTCGAATTCCTCTTCCTTCATTCCTCACACTGTTCTTTTTTCCCCTCCAGTGTTAACCTTTCACATTCATCTTTGCAACAGGTGAGATGGAGGAGCTGGAAGCTCAGTGGCTGACTGGGATCTGCCATAATGAGAAGAATGAGGTAATGTCCAGTCAGCTGGATGTGGACAACATGGCAGGGGTCTTCTACATGCTGGCCACGGCCATGGGCCTCTCCATCCTCACCTTCATCTCGGAGCACCTTTTCTACTGGAGACTGAGATACTGCTTCACTGGTGTCTGCTCTGGAAGGCCGGGCATTCTCTTCACTATCAGCAGGGTAAGAAAGAGGAAATCGCCACACACCAGGAAGCGTGCACAGGAACCCACATTTTCTCAGCAGGAAGTTTTGGTTCCTAGTTTTCAACATCTCATGTAGGACTTTAATGCTTCAGCCACACTAAGGATAAAAATGGTTGGAAACCATGGCATGACCAAGATTTTTGAGACACGGACTTGCGTTTGATTGTTTCACACATAGAGGCCGAGTCTGCAACCACTCACAGTCAGTTCAAAGAGACTTTGACGAGTTGGTCATCTCAACTATGTGCAATTGGCTGCCAAATGTGAAAAAATTCAATGCAATCGCCACTTTTTCCAAGTCACAAGGATGTCTCAATCCTTCTTTTACTCTAGTGTGACTAAGGAAAAGAATGCTGCTGTTAGAATTCATAGCAGTGAATGGCACTTAGTGATCAAACAGGGCCCTATAGGGTATAACAACTGATGTACAACGCTCATTCAGACTGTAAGAAAGCACTGGATTTTCCTATATCAATAATGGGATGAGGGCTGTGAGCGTCTCATAATGTTATTGATGTTTAACAGCACAGCCGACTAACAGAGTTCTCTCAAAGAAAATCCGATAAAGAGAAAGAGCGGGCTAAGCATACAGAGAATCTACAAGAGAAACAAACGTAACTATATTTGTAGATTATTTCAGGCCGAAGCAGAGAAATAACAGAGAAAAACAACTTGGCGCATTATTGCGGCTGTGAGGGCCGGTGGAGAGCAATTGTGGTGCCTAACAGCAATAATTCAAACAGCACGGTAAATTTTAAGAAATGATTAGTTTGCTGCTGTCTTGTTGTGAAAATTTTCCTCTCAATTTTCCTCTGAAACACGCACTTGTTACTGTTAGGATACAGTAAGAATTTTTTGCACGTGTGTGTGTGTGTGTGAGTGTGATTAAAAAGGAAGGAGGGGCAGTGTGATAATGGAGCCCAGCTGAGGCAGAGATGAATTTACTGCTGCGCGCACGGGCGGCAAGATAGAGGAATCAGACAACTAAGAGGATGAGAACGCGGACGCGAGCTCATTTACATACACACAACGCCCTCTCTTTCTCACACGAGAAAGTTAAAAAATATAGTGAAAGAACAAAGATATTCTCCCAGTTTCACCACTGCTAAATGTCATCCTGTTTGATGATAGGCTGATGGCATCCGATATCGAATATTCTGACGTTCGGTGCGTCGCTGGGTCTCTTCTAAAAATGGCAACACATTCGCAGGTGGAGTGAGATGAGGGACAGGCTTGACCAAACAGGAGTACACATTGATATATGCACACACACACACACACACACACACACACACACACACAGATACCAAAAAAACAAAATGGGCACACACAGACAGACCACTATTTCATTATTCATATGTCATGTCTCTGTGTTAGGCAGGGCTTTTATTCCAGACGAGCAGCATTTCACACATTAAGTGTTTTACAAAAAGAGTCCAAATGTGCGTGTGTGTGTGTGTGTCTGTGCGACTGTGTGTGATTCTTGGCGTGCACATGCTGTTAGAGCAGCGATGCTGGAGGTTAAGTGGCTCTAGGAAGAACATCTCCTTGCACTCAAAGGCCCCCTCCAGTGACATCATCACCTAAATTTAATTTTCTAGGCGCCTCAGAAAGCAGTTCATCTAAAAAAGTGGCGATTATCTCTTCTAGCCACATTACAAAAACAAAATGAGGTTAAGGTTTGCAGTAAACGCACTGGAGAGAGGATGCAGAGGTCTCTGCTAATTTACCTCACGAGGAAATTAGTCTCGGGGATTGTCGGAACTTTTTTTTTATTTTTGTGAAGTCACTGGGTTGTGAATTACACTAACTCTCTATTATCTCTCCTATCTCCCTCCTCCCCCAGCTCTCATTTCCTTTCCTTTTCTTCCATTAATTTCCTCTCCTCGTCTCCTCTCAGGGTATATGGAGCTGTATCCACGGCGTTCATATAGATATGAAGAAGAAGGCACCAGAGCTGGACTTCAGTCCTCAAGCCAACATGCTGCACCTGCTCAAGTCTGCCAAGTCCATGGCTTTGCCTTCTCCCAAACGCAACACAGTCGTCGTGCAGCCAGGCATCCTAGACATGATGTCAGGGAAAGGTACTGCAATACGTTCATGCTCAGTACACTCAGAGGTTCAGAGGGTCAGTTGGAGTTTGCCTTACTTCTTAAAGACAAGTGCATTTTTTAATTTTAAATGGCATTGGTCAGATGTTGTTAGTGGTTGTTGGAATCACTGATCATAAATAACAATGAGCGGTTGATGTGCCTTAAAGGTCGTCAACTGAAAGAATCATCAAAGCCTTTATGTGCTGGTTTGTGAAGAGTGAAACAGATTGTTATATGGCCTGGTGTAGACAAGTTTCAGAAGAAAGTGTTCTTGTTTGGGGGGCATTTTGAGACGAACCGACGACTGATCCAATTTATTGCTTCTTAAATCAACAGTTTTCAGCCAGGCTAACACGATCAGTTTGCTGTCTAACTTAATAAACTCGCATTAGGCAACGCAATAAGCAATTCACACACTGTTGCTGGAAACGGGCCTCTGTTTACCTACACAGTTATTCAGTTAAAAATGAATCATAATTTATGATGATGTCATGAATCATTAATCATCATTTGCAGATCTTCTGATCAAGTTTATGTTATATTAAATAAAATCTTTAATTGGAGGAACAAGGGCATTTCTAAACTATAGAGGGGTTCTGCTAACTGTATTTTCTGAGCTCTGAGCTCAAAACTATATATTACGCCAGCACAAATCATGAAGACGTGCCACCTGTAATAAGATTGTTCACATAGCAGCTGCCTTTTCTTTACACTGTGCATATGCGTGAGTAAAGGTGACTACTTTCACCTTGCTGACTGTCATGTCCACGCCTTTCTCGTGATTAGAAATGCATTAGATGCCACACATTGCATGTCGAGGCAGTAGATGATGTATCAGCTGACCTGGCTGAGCATCCAACCAATCGTTGATCTTTTGTATCTTCTGTCTAAGGTGCATCTCTCCTTGTCTCCTAGGTAACTCCCTCCATACTCTGCCTCAGAAGGGTCCTGGTCTCTATAGCAACGCTGCGGGTCCACAGGGCTTCCTGTCATTGACCGGGAGGCACAAAAACCTCCTCAATAATGCTGCGCCATTTCCTGGGCAACAAAAAGCCCCACCACACCAGACCAGCCCCAACAAGCCCCAGCTGTCAATCACAAATGACAACGGCCAGACCCGCCTCACCGGGGCGGGCCTCACTGCATCAAAGCCCCGAGCCTTGTGGAAGAAAAGTGTCGAGACCCTGAAGACTCAGCCGAGCGTCGTATCTCCAGGTCACAGCCCCACCCCTGCATCTGGGCCCGGACCGCCACAAATGAAGAGCCAGCGCTACCTGCCCGAGGACCCACAACACTCGGACCTCTCGGAGTGCTCCAGTCGGCCACCGTCACACAAAGATTCTGACTCCATGGCAGCAAGGGGCGGATTTAAGCCGATCAATCAACTGAGGAAGAGGGGTGGGGGCGGCGGAGGAGCAGGCGGTGGAGGCGGAGCATCCAAGATCTACTCCATTGATTCAGACCAGGCCAGTCTCCAGTCTGCTCCCCCATACCAGCGAGACAGCCAGGGGGGAAGTGATGAGCACCCTTACCCCCCTGACCTGTTTCCACCTGACAGCACATACCCACACACACACTCCCACCAGTCAGACACACCCATTTTGCAGCTGAGCGCCAGCCTCCTACACCACAGTCACAGCGCTGAGGCCGACCTGCACTCTCTGAAGGATAAGAAATACAGCACCTACACTCACAGCAGGTATTTTATTTAGCATTAATCGCAAATAAAGCCCCATTTAAGGTGCTTGTTTTGTCTCTTTGTGTATAATCAGCGGCGTCTTCTCTCCCTCTAGTGTGAAAGAGAAGGCCGGAGGTTCATTCGAAGCACCAAGCGCAGGTCCAGGGACACAAAGTGTCAGGCCCGGCCACTGTCGCTCCTGCCTGACCAAGCTGAGCGGTTACTCTGGCCTCTACACTGTTCGCTCGCCACAAGCTCGCTGCGATGCCTGCGCCCACCTGGGGAACTTGTATGACATCAGTGAAGACCACCTGCACTCGCACTACTCCCACACACACCCTCACCCACACAGCGCGGACATGTTCACGCACTACCTTCCCCAGAGCGAGCTGGGCCTGGTGGGTGAGGGGGACGGGCTTGTCAGCCACTTTGAGCCCACCCCTTCCTCCCCGTCACCTCTCCCCACCTCCTCGTCGGCCCAGCACCTCCAGCTGAGTCGCCAGCACTCTTACGAGAATGTGCTTCCGGACGGCATTCCCGAGCGGCAGTCGCAGGCCCACCCCCACATGCGGGGGCTAAGTCTGCCTGACAGAGATAGGGAGAGGGAGCTGACCCTGGATGAGGGTGCCTATGCTAATGTTCTCACAATGCGCTCTGATCGTCCGCTGAGCAGCCGCAGCCCCCCCTCTCCCTCACCCTCCCACCACCACAGTTTGGACACCCCAATGCCTCTGCCGCGGCGCTCGAAGAGCCTCTTCCCTGACCGCCCATCCCACAACCCCTTCCTCCAGTCGGCGCCGGGCACAGCACAACGCGATCCCACCTCCCAGGCTACCACACGCATGCCACAGAGAAATTCCGCCCATGAGCTCTATAAGCAGCGAATGCCTGTATCACTTACCCTGGGTAACCATGGCAACCATCACTTCAACCAGCATGGCGGCCAGGTCGACCAACAGGCGTTCTACCCTCCGCAGGAGCCTCCCGTTGTGGCCTACATGGTCCCACCTGCTGCCTCGCAGCCAATGAGCTATGTGACAGCGCCCCGAGCCTCGAGCGCGGGCGGCAACCGACCCCGGCTCTACCGCCGCATGCCCAGCATCGAGTCTGACGTCTGAGAGTCACACACAGCACACTAAAAATCTTACTGAAATACACTAACACGCACGCATGCAAAGAAAGAGGTGTGTGTGACCGGACGAGGCAGCTCTGATTCTAAGCACATGGACAAGAAACACACACACAGACAGACACGCACACGGGTGAAAGGCGGGAAGCTCGGGACTAAAAAGGTTAACAGTGAGTAAATAAATCATTGTTTTCTTTGCCACACCCTCCATAGGTCATAGATGGGAGGGCCACAGGGACAGCTGGAGGCACAATACAAGATGAAGAGAGTGTGTGTGCGTGTGTGAGTGTCAGTGTGTGTACCAGCCTCGAGCCGCGGGCAACGAGGCACGAACTGACAATGTGTCCGACAAGACGGATCGACATCCTGTGGAATACGAGGGACACTGTACACGGTTTCTTAACGCCAACAGTGGGATGTAAGGGAACTTGTGATGAAGTGTTTGGAAGACGAGCCGACCTGTCACGCCCTCTCACCAGCCTCTTGGAGATAAAGGGGACACACAAGAAACCCCTTTCTTTCTGAGATTACACACACACACGCATATTTAACCTAAACACACCCACCCCCTCTCTAGGACTCTCCTGTTGCACTATGATTTCTACAGTCAACCCGTATGTTGTCTGAGCCTCCAAACTGCACTGCCAGCATGGCTTAAAGAGTAGTAAACTTCACTTAGAGTAATCCTTGACTTGAATGGAAACCACTATCTATGTAACAGACCAGACCGGGCAGCGGGCAGCTGGTCAGGAAACAGGTCTGAGAAGTGTATCGGCGCCTGCCCGCAGACGTACAAACACTCGAACACACACACGTGCTGTCTGTTGTTACGGGGGGGGGTAGGAAAACCACAGACTGTTTGTCACTGTTGATGTCAGCTAATTGAACATTCCAAAAAGTGGTCCGAACGCGGCCACCAGTTAAAAGCCTCTCAGGATGAGGGTGTGTGTTCTAGTGTTTTATCGATCTAGAGACATACAGTATAGCATCCTTGCTTCCTCTCTTAGCTAGCCTTCAGGTCATACTGCATGCTTCCTACTGCCCTGTGTTACAGTTAAACTCCTATACAGGGTCATATATGCACACATGCATACATGCAGACACACACACGCACACACACACACACATACGCAGTAGTCTAGGATAGTAGTGTAGGGTTGGGTGTGTGTGTCGAGGCTACGAGATAGCTTCATTTTGTGCACTTTGTAGATTTTATACCCTGCCACCTACACAAGACGTTTGACCAAAAACACTTTTATACTGAAAAATATGAATATTCTCAGTCATTCGCTGAATAGATGTTTTTTCTTTTCTCTTAATTTCTTCTTTGGCATTGGGGTTTAGGGCACCGTTCCATTGTGAGGTCGGACGTTTTACAGTGTTAGATAATGGGGTACAGCATCATGCATACAGCATACACAACACAAACTTTAAATCTTTCTCTTCTTTTTGAACTTTTACCCGCGCTCCGTCCCTCGCCCTGCCCCCTCCCGCTGACCCTTTTCCACCACCCCTCCCCTTAACCAGGTTTCCTCCTCGATTCCTCTTTTTTCACTCCCCCCGCTTCCTCCTGTAGAGTAGACTGAGTATGAGAAGATTAAAGTTCAGTCGTGGTGTTTTTAAAAAAGAAAAAAGAAAAAAAAAACTCAACATTTTGCTGGAAATCACTTAACATCAGTAGCTGTGAGAACTCGTTCGGCTCTCGTAGGATCCCAGTGCTTTTTTTCTAATAACTTTCTATGTCAAGCAAAGGAGCCCGTTTTAATGTCTCCGTAGTGAATTTAGAGGCTGAGTGTATCGCTGTTGCAGATTTACTCATCTAATGAATACTCCTGGACGCGCGTCAGAGTAAGCTGGTACTTGTGTGGCTCTCTGTGTTGGCGAGAACACGGCGCTGTGTTTCAGCACTGAGAGTCACGTGGCAACACGGAGAGTTTGCAAAGTGACTCGTTACAGAGGCAACACTCGCGCACACACACACGCACACAGACACACTCAACAAGCTGGCAATGTGTGTATGAGTGTTCTAGAAATCCATAATCTACTGAGTAAGGGCACTGATTTTTTTTATTTATTAATTTATTTATTTATTTATTTTTGAACTCAAGGATTTTGATGGAAACAGGACTTGATATCCCATTAGTTGAGCGTCTGTCTATTCTCTTTCTTTCTATGCTCTATTCACTCTCTATATCTCTCTCTCTCTCACACATACACACACACAAACACAGGCAAACCACGCTCACATATATCTAATATATATATTGGCTGCAAAGAATGCAAGAGAGTTTGAAACAAAAAAAATGCACCTTTGAACGGTGAACGCCGCCCCTCTTTTGGTAATCTTAACAGGTTTGATGTGTGAGTTATATGCACAATATCAGGTTGCAATATTATACTTCTGTACAGAGAAAATCTTTGTTTTAAATGTTAGAAACTGATTTCATTTGTTTGATTTGAATGGTATTAAGTGTTGAATTCATTTCAATAACAACGTGGCTTTTTAATTCTGCTTTCTTAAAAACAAAAAAAAGACTGGCATGGTTTAGATTATCGTGATTTTGTTTTCTTTTGTTTTTTCTTTTTTTAATTTATTTATTTATTTTTCCCCTCTGGTGTGTTGCTGGTTGGGACCTCACTGTACAGTCGTCACTGCTGGGTTAATGACTAGTTAACTATGCCTGTTAACTAGCTGCACGTAGCTGGGTCATCTGATTCACACTCAATGAATAATGATCGTCCAGCCTGTGTGGTTAATACAAAAACCCCCTCTCACCCACATAGTTCCACTACAAGTCTGTGCTGTTTTACCTGTGAGTGAGTGTGAGTGTGTGTGTGTCTGTGTGCGTGTGTGTTTTACACCGTGCAGGCATTTATATAAGACAGAGGATGTGTGTATTTACAGGTTGTTTGTGGTGTGTGTGTGTGTGTGTGTGTGTGTGTGTGCTTTTCTGGACTCTCTTCCCTTCGTCCCACACGTAACCTTCTGACCTGGCTCTTACTCATACAACACAAATACAGCTAGGCACACACACACACACATGTTGCGTCTGTACCGTTGTGATTAAGCGAGCATGAGGTATGCGTTTTTGTATGTCCACCATCACAGATTTTTACACCAACCTTTTGGTTTTACTTTCAGATTTTTCAAATTGCATGACGTGCTCGTGTTTCTGGTGGTACCTATTTTGCTGCAACACCTAAGTTCTCCCTGAGTTAGACCTATTGGACTACACAAACCAACGCGTACCCTTCCACGTCTTGGTCAGAGGCCTGGATGGTTACACTTCCTGGCTCCTGGCCCCATGATGTCAGCGGTAAGGCACCCGGCTGGCTCCCACATAGCCGCTATTGAGGAGCACGCTTAGTGTTCCCGGGGCTCAGCACAGATCTCAGTTTGGCCCAGGTGTTCACACACAAACACACATACACAGTACTAGGTGGACAGAGTGTGTTGGTGTGTAGTCCTGTGGGTCTCCCTGCCGTGTATCTCACTTGTGTATAAGTTCAGGGGTTTCTAAGCTACTAGTTGTGTTGTAAATACTACCTTGTCACTCAGTACCTCTGTACAATCTGTAAATAAGTAAAGGTTACATTTTTCTACTTGTCTGGGTTGTGTCAGTTATTCTGTCTGTCACTAACTAATCCATGTTTAAAGTGTCAAACAGTTACAAACAAACAGTTTAAGCACAATAAAACACAATTATTCATTAGCCACTTTTAGACTAAACAGATTCGGGGAACCAGGAACCTTCCTGGCATTTATACTGTCTGCATTAGCACGGCTAATAGGAACTCTGAAGCGATGTAATGGCCAACCATCAGGTAGTATCTTCTTGTTTTGATACTTTATTGTCTTGTAATCCTGTTTCAATGTCTTCATTTTCTTTATTATGTGCTTTTGGCCCACGGACAACCTTTCAGAGTCCTTGTAACTATCAGAGGAAGTCACCTTCTCACTCCTCCCCCATCTTTGCAATAGCTTCTGAAACTTCTTCTAGCCCTGCTTTTTGGGGCTGACAGTGGTCCTGTAGAGTAGATTTTTTTTTTGTGGGCCAGTCCTTTAAGTTGGGTTCACCTAAGCTCCATTGACAAAAAGCCAGAGAGCTTTTTCCATTTTCTTTTGTATCCTCACAAAAATTATCTCTACAACTATCCATCCATCCATTGTCTTCCACTTCAGTGTCACAGGGGTGTAGGGGCTAGAGCCTGTGGAGTACACCTTAGACAGGTTGCCAACTTGTTGCAGGGCTAACACATACAGACAGACAATCATTCACACATTTACACCTATAGACAATTTAGAATCACCAGTTAATCTAACCCCACTAACTGCTTGTCTGTGGGAGGAAGCCAGAGTACCCAGAGAGAACCCATTCAAACACAGGGAGGGCATGCATATTTGTGTTCATAATTCTATCCATTTCGACAAGATCCCCAACACCACTGACTAAAATGCAGCCTTCACCATGTTTTACAGATGGTTGTAGACACTCACTGCTGAACCTCTCCTGCCTTTCTCTGTATGCATTGACAAGGATCTGCACCAAAATGTTCAAGCTTGCTGTCATCACTCCACAAAGCCTGTTCCCTTTGATTATGAGTCTAGTTCTGATTAACTTCTCCCAGTTTCCCCTCAGTATAAAAGGCTTCTTGGTAAAAGCAATATATAAAACATCATTTGTTACATTTTTAAAACGTAGGTTACTTAATTACTCCCTGGAGAAAGTATTTTGATACACTGCTCGTTACATTATTTTTGCATATCTCAATCTACAGTCGTACATGCTGACACAAACCCCCTACCTAATGACCTAATGACAAAAAATACATTAAAATATATAATCATAGCTGGAACGTGATTACTGAATTTAGAACAACAATTTGTTACACTGATGCATTATCAAAAAATGCAATGTGATCACACTCAACTTGTTCATCCAACCAAAGTACCAAAAACATTGAGGGGTGGCAATCACAGTGTAACGCATCTATCACTATCACTGCTATCATGACAGGTTTCCAGTGACAGCGATGATATCGTGATGCAAAGATACTGCAGTACAATTTGCAAAGCCATGATCTACAACTGACCTCCATCATCTGTGTCACTGAAGAAGAAAAAACACTCCTGTGAAGACAAAAAAGCAGGATTTGTGTATCTATTCACTTCACTGCAGTCCCATTGTGTGTGTATTATCATTATTACTGTTATGTGTTAATTCAATTACATAGCTCACTGGTTTGCTTTTCTCTGCTGTCCTCCATTCTGCCCCTTTGAGTGTCTTTTTCCACACTTTGCTCTCATAAGCGCAACAACAAGGCATCATAAAGCAGTGACTCTGGTAACACTCCTTCATGTTTTCATTATAAAAATATCTGTATTTAGCACCACTGTATATAAGTAGTATGAGCCAAAAAAAACGTACTAAATCTAATAGCTACAGTATGATGATTCCCAGTTTCTGCACTCTAGAAACAGAAACTACCTCCAACATTTGTACTTGGAAAAATTCCTGCTGTCCAAAACTACCCACTGACTTATTAATGTGCTATAGATAAAGCAGGTTATGCTGGAGGAGGATAAAGAAACCTGGCAACATAAGACATTTAGTATAACTCGTATGCCCCATCAGACTGGGCTTCTCTGTCTGCTTCTGTATGTATCTCCTTCCATCTTTGCAGTTTGCTGACTACTCAGAGAAAAGGGCTTTTTGGATTCGACTGCAAAAGAGCTCTCTGTCCCTCTCTCTGTAGGCTTTCATAATGCACCCCTGGTGTGTGTGTGTGTCTTCGCGCAAAATATGTGTATATATACGTGTGTGTGTGTGTGTTCAGATCAGTGTTCTGGTAAAAAGCTTTATTTTTATATTTTTGTCTCCCTCAGGAGACGGACGCTCTAATCTGGGCTGAAGTGGGACAGGAGAGGGGAGCAGGGAAGAGCATGTAGATACACAATCGTGCACGCACAATTCTATGCGTGCTGCAAATCGGCACACACCGAGGCTGGAGGATCTGTCACAAGCCACAGACCAGCTGCAGCCAGAGGAAAAAGGACGAGAGCAGAGAACAAAGACATGAGGACTCCCGCTGCAGCCATCCAGACTTTCTTTGAGATGTCTTTGTGTGGGGGAAACATCACAAAACACAAAACAGAGCATCTGCACAGGTCCACATGAGTGTATAATTGTGCACAAGTGTGTGTGTGTGCTTCCTCCGAGTCTAAGTGCGAGGACCACGACGGCCTAATTCTTCCTGACGTGATCCATATGCTCGTATCTAATGGACAGAGCAACAACACACACTCTCAGACTCGAGCCTCTTCCTCCTATTTAATTAACAGAATCGAGCCACCCCACATGTCAGGCTGTAATGTAATTACTGTAACACACAGGGGCAGAATATATATGGTCACTGCCCGCCTGCAGTAACTTACAACGCACTCTTAAATGTGGATATTCCTGCGGATACACAGACATAATCCCAGGGCTACACACACAAACACACACACATCTGACTGGGCCTTCTCCCACATATAGCCACTCTCTAGGGGTGTGAGATGAAGCAGATAAATGAAGATAATTAATTTCCTGGATTAAGAACGTCTCCATCTGAGCAAGCCCGCGGCTGGAGAGGAGTCAGAAGGAAAACAAGAGGAATAAGTCAGAGAGAAGAGGATGATGGAGGACGATGAGGGTGATAGTGCTGACTTTGACAGGGCCGCTGTAGGCTGTTGGCTCTTCCCTAGACTCCAAACATCCTCATTAACCAGCAGTCAGCCTACTCACTTAACACGTGTGTTAGCGTGCGCGTGTGTTAGCATGCACTCTTGTGTTCTTAAACTGCTCTGATTGTGTGTGTGTGTGTGAGAGAGAGAGAGGGAGAGAGAGAGAGCAGCATGTCAGCCTACACACTAAACAAACCCATGAAAATTCATAAGGACCTGGCGACGCCTACTCACTAATACTAAAAATACTGGAGTGAGTTGAGCCTAGTCAGAGGAGAGGAAAGGGGAGGAAGGAGAGTGAGAGAGAGAGAGAGAGAGAGGAGATGAATAGAGAGGAATGAGAGAGAGAGTGGCAGAGGAGGAGGGGGAGGGAGAGAAGACGAGATAGGTGTAACATGAAGCAGGGGAGAGGAGAGCAGAAAAAAAAATGGGAGAAATAATAGTTACATCAACTGCATCAAAACTTGGAACATCTATTCTCAGCCTCCAGCGGTCAGCACTCACTTTGTGTGCGAGTGAGCGAGCGTTTCAGTGTGAAAATGTTTTTCCCACTTTCCCTTGATATCATGAGCTTGAGGAGAGAGGCAGGAGAAGTTCCAGTTTTTTCCCTATGTCGACATTCAGAGGCCGTTCTCGTGCCGATCTGATGGGGATTGACAGCATTTTACCGTCAAAGTCATCGGTGCGACAGGGGGAGGCAGGGTGGGAGGGACGGGCAGTTTTGGATTTGGAGTTTTGCCTTCGGGACTTGAATACTCAAAGGAAGACTTTTTCTTTCTGGATGTCTGGATCGGAGCCGGGGTGCTCCTTTCACGACTGCAAAGGTCGACTTTAGGATGGGTTCAGTGAAGCTGACGGATGACGTCTGATTGACAGCGTGGCTGCGTTTCTCTCTCTCTCCCTTTTTTCACCATTACATCTGTGAAAGGGATCAAAATCAATACCGAGCCAGAGACTACGTTTTATAATTCCACACATTCATCTTCCTTGTCAAAACCTGCCGCCTACATTACATGTAACGCAACTCAGAAGCTCAGTCGGCAGTAGATACAGAGGTCCCGCTTCTTTCTAGCTCCACACCTCCAGACTTTTTTTTTTCATTTTCATTTGAGTCAGACTCACCTGAGACACTGCAATCACTGAGCTGCTTATGAGGCCTACAAAGACATTGATGTTTGAAATCATTGTGGTTCTCTCTTAATAACTGGTTGTATCTTATGGTCAGTAAATATTCGTTAAGGCTTTATAGTTTAGTAATAACTAATTTAAAAAGGCCTTATCTGCTGCTCATCAGATGTGAACTGCACCACTATGCTCAAGTAGTTGCTAACTAGGTCTTCTGATTGGTACACAGTGATTTCTTAGAGCATTTTTACAAAGCAACTGGTTGCTGTTGAAAACAACGCACATAAGAGCAGAATCAGTGTAAAAGTTGGTGGGAAAACTGAAAACCATGGGCTGAAAGACACTATAATGCACAGTAAAGATGATGGGAAGTGCAGTTTTGGATATTCATTACTCATTACCTATTACTTTTTCTGGAAAAATCACATCAAATTGCTTGTACCTTAGTATACATTACTATAAATGGCAGCACGGTGCTGCAGTGGTTAGTACCGTCACCTAACAGCAAGAAGGTGCTGGGTTTGAATCCACCATTTGCCTTTCTGTGTTGAGTTTGCATGTTTCCCGGTACTCTGGTTTCCTCCCACAGTCCAAAGACATGCTTGTTCTTACTTGAGCTTACTTTAAATATGCCCATTTTTTTATTATTATAATTTTGATATTGCCACAAACCTGACAGCAAAGTTGATAAAAACCACCCCAAAGAGCACTCTCCAATGCAACGCAAACCAGAGGAGGAGAATGTTTGACTTGGGCTTCTGGTGTATCTGACCCAAAATGTCAGTTTTTTGCTCACTGTCTCATTGTCTCCATATCTAAACAAAGGGAAGTACCTTGAGGTAACTGTTGCTGGGATTTGGAGTTACATAAATAAAATTGAATTGAAGTTAAAAAGCAAATCAAAAGCTAAAACCTAATCAGATTATAGCGGATGGTCAAAACCGATGCATTTCCCCACATGCTATCCCTACTATAGTAACTATTTGGATCACTAAAGGCCACACAAAAACTAAATCTAAACAGAAACCAGGAATCTTCCAGTACCAGAAATCTGCGTAATGCTTTGCAGGATTCTCCTTATAGAGATTAGCTTTGTTTGCCCTTTAGGTGCTCGTACAAATGGGATATCTTATTAGCAGCAGTAGCTCCTAGTGCCTAGTGTTAGGTGTAACATGTTACTGAAATAACTTTACATTTTTAACGCAGTCAAGTAACACATCACTACAGTTCAATTTCAATTCAATTCAATTCAATTTTATTTGTACAGCACCAAATCACAACAACAGTCGTCTCAAGGTGCTTTAAATTGTAAGGTAGACATACAGAGAAAAACCCAACAATCATATGACCCCCTATGAGCAAGCACTTTGGCGACAGTGGGAAGGAAAAACTCCCTTTTAACAGGAAGAAACCTCCGGCAGAACCAGGCTCAGGGAGGGGCGGCCGTCTGCCGTGATTGGTTGGGGTGAGGGGAGGAAGACAGGACAAAAGACATGCTGTGGAAGAGAGCCAGAAATTAATAACAAGTATGAATCAGTGCAGAGAGTCATACCAGTTAATCAATTATTTCACAAGTAGGGATGGGAATTGATAAGAATTAACCGATTCTGATTCAGTTATCAATATCGATTCTCTTACTCATTCTCATTGGGTTATCATTGGCTCTAATCTGACAGTTACCGGTTCTCTCTGAGAACAGGGTCTCATTTCCCATCCCTAATCACAAGTCCTTTATTTTATTGTTATCTGAGCACCTGTCCAAAGAACATTGTTCCAGAACTCTTGTGGTTTGTTCAGATGCAACTTTGCAATCCTAAACTGTGTGGCCATGTTCTTTTTAGGGAGAAGAGACCTCCTCCTGTCAACCCTTCCAAACAAGTAGTTGTGTACTTACTTTTTCCACAGGACTGCACAGAGCCCTTTCAAAACTGTATTCTTTTTCACATGAGTGTAAATATAAAACATACTTACCCAAACATGTAACTGAAGCTTCACTGGCAGAATACAGAGAAAGAATTTGATCCAAGACTGTATGTTGTGGTTAGTAGTGATATTGAATGGTATCTTCTCACTAATTTAATTGGGCTCACTATATTTGCTACTGGGACAATTTCTCTGGATCGGCAGATTTGACCAGTGTTTGTTTTTTTTGTTTTTTGTTTTTAATCTGAGTCTTTGCAAGTCCTCCAAGCTTATATCTGTCCAATACTGAATGCCTCTACCATTTAATGTCCGGGATAAACGGCTCCTTTCACATCTTTGATGTGGACTTTCTACTGGCTTTACTGAGCACTGACAGCTGATGTCTGAATGACACCACAGTCTCTGTCAGTCAGCTCAGTTTGAGCAACAAAAGCAACATGGCCTCTTTGGTAGGAAGCTATAAATCTGAAATAAGCACTGTGTGAAGCAATGTCACTCATGACTGATGACAACTAGTCCCTGTCTCACCTCCTCCCTCCCTCTCACTCACACACAGAAAGAGTAGCTACCACGCTATGCTTATGCTAATAGCTGTATGCTAATCAGGGCGCTTCCAGGTGCAAAAATAGACACAGAGCATTTAGAGTAAATTTAGCTTCAATAACCTGGCTAATCACACCATTAATGTTACATACACACGTGCACAGTGTGTGGCATTGTTGGTGCTCTAATAGAAGGTTTCCACCTGACTGCTGCTGGCTGAGGGATGCTGGGAGGCAGGAACAAGGAATTGGACAAAACTCTGCTCCGTGTGCATCTCTGCTAGCCTCTCAACGCGTGAGAGTGTGTATCTGGGAGAGCCACAGCTCCCAGACTTCACGCCGTTTTGTTGTGTTTGTTTTATTTTGTCTCGTCTATAAATGATGAAGCTCCAGGCGGGAGAGAGAGAAGCACTCAGCCCTCCCCGGGGGGAAAGTGCTCGCCGCTGGGCATCGTCCCCTCTGCATCACCCACCTCCTCTTCCACCCCTGAACAAGGACAGTTTGTGCATATGTGTCCATAAAATGTACACCATGTCTTAACATTTTTGGGGCTCTTTTTCATTCGAAGCATTCATTTTATGTCATGCTGCTTTACTCATTAGTTCAGTGACACAGTCATTTGTCAGAGTCCAGCCTGTAATTTATCTAGCATCTCTTCAAACACTCCTGTTTACGACATGGCTGACCTTGTGAGAGATCAGTATGACCATCAGCAATAATATTTATTGTTCGTGTCATCTGCTTGGTGGGGAAAAAAATAAAAGTTTTAGCAATAATTTGTCGCCCAGACGGAGAGAAATCTTTCTGTCACTTAATCTGAGTTTGCTCGGTGAGATGGGGATGAGGACAGCATCTCGACTTTGATTCAGCTTATGTGGCATCAAATCATGAACTGAAAGATGCCAAAAAAGGCACGATACAGTACAAGGTGTACAAGTGCTGTAGGTCCTGGATGCAGAAATGCAGATAACTAATCAACATGCTGCCAACAAAGCAACATAATAAGTGCTTTGTTATTGTGAACTCCAGCCAAAGATTAAAATCAATAATGCAAATACTTAAAAATGCACAGAAAAAAGTTTTCCACAATTTGACCATTGAAAATACCTTTACTACTTATTCTATTTCCTGACTTTAAGGGAAGAATTTGACAGTTAGATAAGAAAACTGACACCAACAGAGACTTTAAAAAAAAGATGATGACACTGGGTTACATGAAAGACAAAAATAAGCAAACAGAGGAACAACTGTATGTTGGGCCAGAGAGTGAAGGAGCTACTGTGATGTCACCCACTAGTATGTGAAGCCCCTTTGTGAGGCTTCAGAGTTTTAACATTTTGGCTGCTGTCTTGTTGTTCTTTCCCAGTGAGAAGTAATCGTATTGGGATGAGAGGGTCCAGTGCTAAGACATCAGCTGCTAGCAGACAGCTACAGCTGGCATCCAGCTGTCAGTCAGACCCCTAATAATGCAAATGTTAAGCCTTAGGGAAAAAAGCTATATGAAGAGGGAAAGAGGCTTGAACTTATTTTATGTATCAGGCTGTAAAAGTGTTTATTTCTTCTCTAGAGTTGGACAGTTTAATGTGGAAGTGTAGGGGGACTGACTCACTTTTGGATCCAGCTTCAAGTGGCCACTAGAGGAACTGCAGTTTTTGGCACCTCCATTTTTCATCCGCTGCAGCTCTGTTGCTGTGGAATCACTTATATTGACATGACCTTACCCTTCACAAAGGCACCATGCTAAGTGGATCGCCCTCTGGATCTAGATCCATACTCACGCACAGACATGAGGGTGATGTCAGTTTTTTAAGTGACAAGTGAGAAGCACAGTCGCTCGGTGGTGATCATGAGCTCTTTTTAAAATACTTGGTGACTGCAGTTAATTTGATATTTGATGGCAGAATGACAAAAAAATCGTGTTATTGGCAGTGTTTTTGTTGAATAAGCCCTTCACACAAACCTTTTGTGGATTGGTAAGAAAGCTTTTCTATCCTCTGTTATTAAGGTCTATTATTTAATAGTGATTTAGTCCAGTCACATATAAATCATCATGATAAAAACCTCCTGTAAAAGACAAAAGACAAACAAGGTTAAATGAGCCTAGAAAATGCATTTGGTAGCCTCCAGTTCAATCATAGGCTTCTTCTTCTTGCCCCCAGGAGTCTCCCCCTGCTGGCCATTAGAAAGAATGCAGGTTTAAAAGCACTTTTTTCCCCACTGGCTTCACTTTTAATACATTACAGAACAATGTGTGCTGCAAAATTGACTCAAGGATATCAACTCGTACATCTTTTGCATCAAATGTCAGAGGTCCTATTATCACTTTTTTTATTATTATCAAGACACGAATATTCGCTGAGAAATTTCAAACAAATTTGTCTGGTTTAACTTTGCAGTAACTGTACCCACGCTGACCCCTGTCTGCACCTCTCTCTGAGTTTCCTTAAAGTTTTACAAAAATAAAATGCAGTTAGTGATTTGTTGAAGTACTTGTCACTGTCAAACATGGCTTTGAGTTGAGTAAGCCAGCTTTTAAACCGTTCAGCAATGTTGGCTGAGGCCATAAATTATGCAGCTCCGACCACAAAGATGTTCAAAAACGGAGTCATGTGCGCAGTTGAGGCGAGCTCTGCAGCTTTTAACCATCATTGACTCACTGTTTTGGAGTGTCTCACGGTCAGAAGAAACCTGTAAGTCCACTCGACAAGAAGAATCCTTGTCCACACTTGTACTGAATTATGTTCCCACCAGGAGTAAAAGCCAAACTGGAAGACTCGGCGGGAAGCGGGGATCACACTGTATTTCTTCTTTCCTAAAAGGAAACTTGCCGCTGGGGCTGATGCATGTTCCCCACTGGCTGAATATGGATTTACACTCGAATCCCTCCTACTGGGACACTTCGAACGTTGAACATTGTCTTGATCTCTTGTAGTTTACATTGCTGCACACACACACACACACACACACACACACACACACACACACACCTAGTCTAATGTTGCTAAATGTGTTCAACACAGAACAAAGATTTCTGCTTGTCTTTCACGCTGCATGGACGGCACAGGTAACGCTGTGTCTCTGTCCGAGGTGTTTGAAGAGTTTCATGCTGACTGTAACATTTCCTAACCGTGGGAAGCCCTCAGCCTGCGTCGGATCTTTGTTACTTAATCACTCAGACATTATTTGTTCCTGTCGACTGGGAGATACAAACTGTGGGAGGTTTTTTTTTTTTTGCTGACACTTTGATGGTGTTTTGTGGGTGTGGGTCTGTTTTCATGTGATCAAAATATGTGTGTTCTTTTCTGCTTATGAGACAGTTAACTGTAAGTGGAGGTGTACACTTGTTTATTAGGTGCTGCTTGTTAATGCAGTGGTATCTAATCAGCCATTCAAATAGTGGCAGTAACCCCGATGCATGTAGGCATGCAGTTGTGGTCAAGATGACCTGTTAAAGTTCAAACGGGAGAATGGAAAAACATCGGTTCGTCTGATGAGTTTCAGTTTTTGCTGCATTCAAATGGCAGGATCAGAATCTGGTAAACAACATGAACTCATGGATCCAACCTGCTTTGTGTCAAAGGCTCAGGCTACTGATGGTGGTTTAATGGTCGCAGGTTACCCCAGAAAGTTGATTCTGTTCATCTGGGCGTAACGTTTTCAGTGTGAGAAATGTTTCGTTACTCATCCCTGTGACTTCTTCAGTCGGAGATGGAGACTGAAGAAGTCACTTGGATGAGTGATGAAAGGTGAATCTATGACAGCAGTTCAGAAAGCAAAAGGGGGTTCAGCCCAATACTAGGTAGGTGTATCTAATAAAGTGGCCAGTGAGTGTATACCACCTTGTTATTGTTTTTAAGCTAGGAATTACAATAAAAAGCTCTCATGCACTCAAACTTTACAGGTCTATATACAGAGACTCATATTAGTTAATCAGTGTAACAAACTAATACAGTGCAAGAATTTCAGTCATCGATCCTGAAGCACAAAATTCTTGGATGGTCTGTACTGTTATCAGTCCACCCTCACATTAGAAAGTAAGGAATGCTGCTATCTTCACTGTGGTGTTGGCATCTTCAAATGTTTGATGCCTTCATCCTTCAAAGAACATCACTCAGGGAATGACATGATTCATAGTACAGCAGCGGAGCTTTTACTCTGCCAATTTTTATTCTGATCTCTTTGTGTTCAAGTCTTAGTGTGATAAAGAATGAAGATGAGAGGCTTTTAAAGGGAGAAAGAATAATAACGTGGTTAGCCAGCATAATGCTGCCTCGAGTAAAGTGTAGATCAACTTTTCCAAAGTTCCCCAAATCCAGCAAAAACGAGGACAGGGCTTCTGGAGTTAGCCTTTCTCAGTCACTAACCTAATCAATAAACTAGCACACTAGCAATCAGTTCTCAAGCCTGTATTCTCTGTATTTGATTGCTTTGTAGTGTGAAAATTGAGCAGCTGTCAAACATGTGTGGAAGAGTTTTACACATTTTAAATCAAAAAAGAAAGGTAGATTTCTAAGACCCAATCACAACAGATATTTTGGCTTGTCGCTGAAAAGCACAGACATAATTAATGGTGTAGAAAACGATGCCTGCACTGCCTTTAGGCGAGCTGGTCACAGGGTGGAAATGTGGTCTGGTTTCCTGTTGGTGGATGAAAACTTATTTTTTTCCATCTTCTGTCCTGTTATGAGACAAAATGTCACCGCCCTTTCTCGTGGATGTGAGACCAGCCAACCAAAAGGGACTGCGGACATTTAAATAATTCATATATCGACCCCGGCATTGAAGAGCAGGTGGGATTCAGAGCCCCTGTTGAGGACCTTTTAATCAAGGGCTGGATTAAAGCGAAAGGGAAGTTCTAACATATGACTCATAAGACCACCTGGAGGAGTTGATTATGTTTGCCATTTTGAGTTTACGCTTGGCTCAGCGGGAAACAATGAGAAAAACCAAGGCCGGCAGAGAGGCCAATGCAAATCACATCCCTCTTAGCAGCGTGGAGTGGCTCTGAAATGGCTGTCCACTCGTCCACTTCATCACACGTGATTGTGCAATTGACATCCCACGTTTAACCTGTCCTTTAAGTGACTGGGAGTCACTCACAGCGAGTGCAGGCATTTCAAAACCTTTAAAAAAAACAATGAAAAAAAAAAGTCAGCTCCATGTTTAGTGTTTTTTCTAAACTGTAGTAATTGTGGCTGGGAAGCTGTACGACTAACCACTACAGTGCATTTCATTTGGTTCCTTTCTGGCCCATTCTACTACGCTAAAACAGATGATGTGATACATGAAATTTACCTGCATTTATTCTCAGTCATCATTCTAATTAAGCCATTCTTCCATTCTTTCTCCTAACCGACAGTGAGGGCAAAGCCTATCCCAGCTGTCATAGGGCAAGAGGCTGCCACTCCACTGCAGGTCTAACACAGAAAGTCACGCAGGACAATAGCAGGACAGGACGTAGCAGGACAATGATACCAACAGGACCAAATCTACAACAGAATAACTGATACAGAAAAGAATGAAGGCTTTACAGTGATACAATCAAAATCCAGAAATAAGAGTTAATTATATTTTAGGACCCATAAGACAGGAAGTTCAGTTGTGCCCACTATTACCATTTCCACTTATCCCAGAGTTTAGTAATAAGGGAACTTATTAGACCGACTTAGGGTCGAATTTGCACTGACTGCTGATTTCTTTTTGACAAACCTTATAGGTGATCTCAGAAACCTGTGTCCAAAGGATGATTCAGGTCTCACTGTCCAACATGAGTGCTGTGGAGCTTTGACACCCTCCAGCTCTTGCTGTGTCTTACTGCGTGAGAGCGCCAACAAGCAAAACTGTCACCTGGGTCAAAATTGGGGCGTTTTGGAAAGTTTTCTGTGTTCATCTGTCCTCTGATAAAGCAGCAGCTACTAAGTGCCCTTAACAGTCCAAATTTAATGGACTAGTCCTTCACTAAATAAAACAAAAATGTAAAAAAAAAGATTCATTTTCTATTAGTTTACAACTGAGCTGTCACTCACTTTGACTCAATTTCCAGCTGCCATGCTATCACTCTATTCCCTCTGCTCTTTAAATGCCTTAGTGTCTAACAATATGCACAAAGGCTGACTGCCGATGGCGATGGACGGAGCCAGCTGAACTCTGGAGGCCTCATCTGTGTGTGTGTGTGTGTGTGTGTGTGTGTGTGTGTGTGTGTGTGTGTGTGTGTGTGTGTGTGTGTGTGTGTGTCAGGGAGAGAGAGAGAGGGAGAGAGAGAGGGAGAGGATGTACTCCTGTCTTCCGTCAGTGCCCAGCTCTTATAAAAAATCATCTACACACACACACGCACACACACAGAAACACACAGCACACGCAGACAGCCATGCATGAAACATAGTTTGCATTAAATACTTGATGAGGTGTGTGAGGCTGTCAGGCATCGTTCTGCAGCTCGGTGAGAATACTTGTCGCATCCAATGAACAATTTTGTCTTGTGTAACGTCTCTTGAGCCTCAGTGTGGGGATTCAACCCTGAGAAACTAAGTCCCAACAAGCTGCTAATATGTATGAACATACATGAAGCCTACCACAGTGTATAAAAACATTCAGAGGATTATGAAATGTTTGTGTTTAGAATAAGAACACATGGGCTACAATGTGGCCACTTCTCCTTAAGTGCCAATATTAGTACTAGTGAAGTGGATAAAAATGGCAGGATCTTTTTCTACAGTATCGTGCTATTCTTTTTAATAATATCAATATGACACAGTTCAAGGTAAAATCGTTCCTTTGTTAAAGTAAGGGTATTTGTTTAAGCTTAGCTGTGTGTTGGAATCAGGAAAAGCACAAAAATCCCCTGTGTTAAAGTATGATTTTTTTAAAATTTACCCATTTATCCACCCCAACCTCCTCCCCAGACCTTGCTCCTCCATTGGAGTGCTTTTGTCACTTGATTTCTGTCTATCATTTAGGAAGGATAAAAAATGCTTTTTGTACTCTTCTTGGGAGGACATCTTACCCGCTCAGCAGCTAGAATAAGACTAGAATCTATGTTTTTAATTTTATCAGCAGCAAAAACCTAAGTCAAAATCTAAAGCCATGTAGTGCTCAAATGATAATAATTACTTGAAGCGCATAGCTGGACAATCACAGTGTCGAGTGTATGTGACTGTTAAAGTCATTGTTTAGAAAGGTTAAAGCAAAGGTCGTCAAACGGCCACTCCGCGATGGCTCCCAAAATGACTTAGTCCCCATGCACTCACATTGTCATGCGGTGTCACTGTCATGTAGTGTGTGGCAAACAGGGTGTGGACCCAGATGCACGACTCAGCAGACCGACGTAACTCAAAATCTCAGCTTTAATTAAATGCTGACAACAATAAAAGTAGAACTATACAAGAGCGTGAAAAAGACAAGACTGACAAACTGACAACAAGCTGAACTAACAGAGAGACAAACACTACAACCACAATGAGGCAGAACGCAACAACCAACAGAGGGAGAAGCAGACAATATACAAAGGGAAGTGGAGACACATGGGAACACAGCAGAACTGAATCATAACTAACGAAACAGGGGAAGCAACACCGAGCATCACATACACAAAACAGAAGACTATCAAAAAAAACAGAAAGTAACATACACTGAGACTCAGACCAAGACACGTGAACCTAACACTGAGACTGGGGATAAACAGACATGGAGACATGAGAGACTGGGGAGACAAAGGGAGATGAACATGGGAACATGTTAACTTATTCCCAAAGACAGAACACAGAGAGACCAGAGAGACACGGGAACATGACTAGGGAGAAAAGAGGTAAGCAAACATGGAGATACTCAAGATTTGTATAAATTTAAATAATAAAAACCCAGATACACTAGGAAGTGATAACTAATACAGAACTAGAACCTAAAAGTTCCTTAATTCCAAACGAAAGAATCACAAGAGCAAAACAAAACTTACAATAGTGGGACAAAGACCCGGGAGCATGACAGCTATATTAAAACCAACTTTATACCAACTTTATACAGTTCTTTCAGAAAGTATTCACACTGTTTCAGTTGTTCCATATTTTGTCATGTTACAGCCAGTGGTTTGATCCCTGGCTGCTCATGTCTGCGTGCCAATTTTCCACGAGGAAGATACTAAGACGGAGTTGCTTGTATGAATGTGTGCGACTGATAGATAGAAAGCACTTAAGCATAGAAGAAAGTGCTTGCGTGAACGGGTGAACAAGTGCTCTGGGAGAGTAGAAAAGAGCTATGTAAGAATGAGTCCATTTACCATTTAGTTTTTACCTCAGAATTCTACAGACAGTACCCCATAATGACAATGTTAAAAAAGTTCTCCTGAAATTACTGCAAATTCATTAAAAATAAAACACAAAATTATAACACGTGAGTTCTAAAATGAGGATATGTTAAATAAATAATAATAAAGTGTTGTTCAAATGGTGTTGTATTTAGCTCATTCTAAGACCTGCTAAGAATCAGATGATTTTTTTTTTTATTGTATCATTATATGTAAAAACTGTAAAGATTTAAAGAGGGTATACGTCTTTTTTCGTATAACTACATGTTTATATCCTGGTGTGGAAAAAAACTGTACACACTTTGTGCATTGTATATTGGGGATGTTTAAAGCTAGCTATATGTACCTTTCGACCCAAGCTAGCCAGCCAGCCGTACCCTTTCCTTACTGTCTGTTTACAACCAAATTTAAAGGATAAGGAGACAGCCCGAATGTGAAACTTTTCAAAATGTTAGCTCACCAACTATGGTGAAGTTGGAGTGGCTACATCCATCTTCTAGAAACAGTCAAGCTCCTACCAGCACAATAACCCTCTGTGGCATTATACGTCACCATTGGCTTCAACACAATTGTTGAGCTTGGTTGGCTTGGGTTTTTCAATAGGATTTGTGTTTGCTATGAAAATTGCTGAACATAACATGCATAAAGGTGTACATAAGGTGTCAAAACTCATCATTAAGGGTACGGGGGAGGTCATCTTTATGGAAAAAGGAGTTAAACTACTTTTAGAGTCCCGCAGAATATTTCCATCTTTTTTCAGTAATTATCATATGACACAATGACATAATAACTGATTATAAAATTGTGCTTTTAGCAATGCGCGCGCGCACACACACACAGATTACAGGTCTCAGGGGCTGCACCTTCAGGCCAGATTAGTTTGAGTGACTCAGAAGCAACTCTCCTGCTGTGTAATTGAACACTACTACTGTACCGTCTCTACTCGTGCACTTAAAGATATACAAGCAGATGCGTACACAAGCACTGTGGTTATTGTGTAAAATGCAACACTGAGAAGAATTTGGGATGAAAAAGATAAGAAAGTTTGAGAAGGAGGAGTGAAGAAGGAATATTAAAGTGAGAGGAAAACAGGGGGAAAGGAGCAAACGGGAGCACAGAGAGATGTGAGGCAGAGGGGTGCGAAAGAGAGAATAAAGCAGGGGAGCCTTCTCTTTCCTTAAATACTCCTGCTGAGATGCTGCTCTGCTGATCAAACGACGAGAGAAAAGAGGTGAGGGGGCGCGCGTAGGAGGAGGAGAGAGAAAGAAAGAGATATAGAGAGCAGAAGAAAGGGAAACAGAAGCTGCTGAGCAGAGAGAATGAAAAGGTAGGGAGGAAGAGGGGAAAGTGAATGGTGGCAGTTGTCAAATTTGGATTGTAAGAGGTGTGACGGCAGGAGCAAAGCTTTGGCTACAAGATATTAGTGCCCTCTCAGCTCTCCAGCCATCCACTTCTTTTCCGTTTTTCATTTTTTTGATCTGTCAGCTTTTGTTTCATCACAGAAAAGTCAGTCATATACCTGTAACAGCAGCAGAAACACTGACATCAGCCCTGCTGGCACTATGCTGACGTCAGTGACAGTGACGACCGCCATCTTAGGGATCTGCAGCAGGGAGACAGAAAAGAAGACACCGTTCAAGGGCCGGCTATTCGTGCTCACACCGTGCATGTGTTTGCAAAGAGAATTTGTTCCCCAATGTACTTGGTGTCAGCAGACACACACGTGTATTTATACACATATCGGACTTTAAGCTAGGCTGACAGTCAGAACACACACTTGTCACACTTTGAAAATAAGATTAGGCGATATCGCAGTGAAAGTATATTTTTTTCAGCCTTGCATCATGGAAGTGGAAACGTGACAGAGGAGATAAAAACGTGCAGCTAGTGGCTTTGTTGCTTTGTCATTTATTAAAGTAATCTATCATCAGCACGTACATTTGAAATGCAAACACACAAATTGCTTTTAACAGTGAATTCACATGTTTTCAAAGTCTTCACAAAGTTAGCACAACAACAGGCTCTGTGGACCAAACTGTGAATCATTTTTTTGCTTTGGCACATAAAGTGACCAGATATTTTAATATTCATGAAGTCTTTTCTCACCAGCAAAACTCATTAAATGTAGCTGCAGTCAGATGCTTTTGATTGGTGCTTTTGATGCCTTCGATTGGACACCACTTGTGATTAATGCACTACTTATTAGCTCGTATGTGACCACTGGTTTGAAACTGGGAAGAATGGATTAAGAGGGGGGTAAAGGAAAAATTTGATAATGGAAAATTTTAAAAATAGTGGAACTGTTATCCTGGAGGCTCTGCTTTTTGTTCTGTATTCGTGCAATGAGTGTAGAGACATGATCAAACAACATGACGCCAACAAAACAGGTGAAGAGCATGGACAGAATACATTAGGATAATAACACCACTGAAACACTTAAAGCAAGGTCAGCATAATAAGCAGTGTTTTCTATGGAGGAAAGGCTGTTTTTGATTGCAGTATATTTAAGTGCAGGGATTCCCAGGAGATCTAGATCCAGCCTCTCCAAGGCCTGTGCTGCTAACCTCGTGGTGCACTCCATTTATACAGTGTTGCCCTATAAAGACCTGTATCCAGTCAGTGTGGAGTCTGTGAGCAGTTATGTGCAGATGAGAGTGACATTTTGTCAATTTTTATTAATATGGTTCATCAATAGGGTTCGTCAATAGGGTCTGACATGTCTAGCAACAAACACTATATTGCCAGATGTATTCACTTACCCACCCAAATCATTGAATTCAGGTGTTCCAATCACGTTCATGGCCACAGGTGTAAAGAATCAAGTTCTTAGGCGTGCAGACTGCTTCTACTAATATTTGTGAAAGAATGGCTCGCTCTCAGGAGCTCAGTGAATTCCAGCGTGGTACTGTGATAAGATGCCACCTGTGCAACAAGTCCAGTCATGAAATTTACTCACTACTAAATATTCCACAGTCAGCTGTATTATAACAAAGTAGAGATGACTGGGAACCTCAGCAACTTAGCCTCAAGAAGAAGTGTGCAGACTTGGCAATTTGATTGACGAGTCTGGGTTTGGAAGGTGCCAAGTGTAAAGTTTGGTGAGGGGGGACTATGGTGTGGGGTTGTTGTTCAGGAGTTGGACTCTAAATGTTATTCCAGTGAAAGGAATCATTTCATGCTCCCAACTTTGTGAGAACAGTTTGGGAATGGCCCCTCCCTGTTCCAACATGGCTGTGCACCAGTACACAAAGCAAGGTCTATGAAGACATGGATGAGTGAGTTTGGTGTAGAAGAACTTTACTGGCCTGCATAGAGTCTTGACCTCACCCCATTAAAACACCTTTGGGATGAATCGGAGCGGAGACTGCAAGCCAGACCTTCTCGTCCAACGTCAGTGTCTGACCTCACAAATGACCTTTTGAAAGAATGGTGAAAAATTCCCATAAACACCCTCCTAAACCTTGTGGAAAGACTTTTCAGAAGAGTTAAAGCTGTTATAACCGCAAAAGGGGATCTGACATCATATTAAAAACTATGGATTAAGAATGGGATGTCACTTAAGTTCATATCCGTGTGAAAGCCGCGAGCAAATAGTTTCGGCAGTGTGGTGTATTTAATTCCTTGTCTCTGCTTGATCTGACAGCAGTTTTATTTGACCTGAGCACACATACAAAATTGTTCTGCAAAACTGAGTCCTGCCATCTCCCTCCACTAATTCACTGCCAAAGAACAAACAGGAGGACTCAGATGTCCCAAAGAAAGAGTTGCCAGGTTAACAGCGAACACTTGACCTCCCACTTTTTTGGGCTCGGCCAATTAAACACCAAAGTCTGATCCGCTCTGCCACTCCAACCGCCACAGAGATGCGCGATAGACACCGGCGCTGCCTTACACTGCATCCGGCTGGGATATCTGTTCCTCCTTTCCTGCGCTGACACGGCACGGTTGTTTTTGTTTCATCATGTATCTGAAAGCTCTAAAGGCTGCTATTTGATGGAACCATGGAGGAGAAGCAGCGCTGACCGCAAGCTGTTTCACACTTCAAAAGAAGCCCTCTCTATGTGCGCATGTTTGTGTGTGTGAGAGAGAGAAGGAAAGGGAACGAGAGAGTGAAAGAAAAAGACATGACGAGAAGCAACAAGTGCCTGAATGTTCCAGAAAAACCCCTCGAAGATGGCCATCTGGGCTGCGCTCACACACACACACACATACACTCATAAACACACACATATAGGTGTCTCCTAGGATGCCGTCTGGTCTGAAAGAGAGAGTTGGTAGTGTATCTCGTGAACCATCACACACACACACACACACACATCTAAACAAACGTCCAGGCTGTCGCAGCGATTGTGTGTCTGTGTGGGCTTGACCATTAGGGAGTTTTCAATGGCAGACAGCTGGCGATCAGTGATGCACTTGTTATCCCTTGTGTGTGCGTATGCGTCGACATACACGGTGCAAACACAATGGGTTGATGGTAATTGCTGCACCAGCTTGCACTAATTGATAGAGGACAGCCTGCTCATACCCTCACACACACACAGGCACATTAACACATTAGCACATGCACATAAACAGAAGCCAATCAGGCAGACTGCAAATGTGTCCCCAGGGAGACAGATCAGCCGGAGATCAGGGGGTGGTGGTGGTAGATAGAGAGGTGGTGCAAGAAACCAGGAAGGAGGAGAGGAGGAGGAGGAAGAGAGGTTAAACACTCCCCAGAGACGGCTGCTAGTCAGGGCTCTTAGTTTTGTGCACATAGGCTACGGTAGGTGAGCGGTGCGTGGCGTGCATAAAAACACAAGGTCTGAGAGATTGTCTCCTATTTTTGGGTCTGCTGTGTTTTTGTGAATGTTTTCTCCTCTGCAAAAGGAGCACCCCACCACCACACACACACATACACATCTTCTCAGCCCACTCCTCCATCTTTCTCTCTCAAACATAAACATGATGATACACACACACATGCACCCACAGATCTTCAGAGCTCCCTTGCGCACCAGCATGTCCCCGTCTTCCACAAACGCCACGATGAGAGAGAGAGAGAAAAACAAACCAAGAGCTGATCACCATAGCAACACGTTATATATCTTCCAGCAATATTTATCCAACCCAGAGAGGAGGGGTTGAGGTGGTGTTGGTGTTGCTGGTGGCAGCGTAGATGGAGAGGGGAGGCAGAGGTGGTGGCGGTGGCGTGTGTATATGCGTGTGGCGTGTGTGTGTGTGTGTGTGTGTGTGTGTGAGAGAGAGAGATTGAGAGAAAGAGAGAGAGATGGAGAGAGAGAGGAGGGGTCGTGATGCAACTCCTCTAAAAATCAAATGGTCATTATTACTAAGAAGAGGAGCTGCAGTTCTCCTTGACGGCCACAGGGAGGCAGCAGTAGCCAGAGCAGCGGGAGCGGCAGCATCGCCAGGCACCAGTCATGTGGCACGCAGAGATTATAGGCTGCAGGTTTCACCCCAACTAAACACCACAGCAGCTTATTTCACTTTTATTTCAGTCGAAAGTGTGTAGAGTGAAAATGTGGTATGAATTTGTCTGTCTGCCTGCGTGCGTCCTCACAACACGAGAGCGACAAGACCTGGACTGGGCACCAAAGGTTGAAAGGAGAAAACCTTTCCAGCTCGTCCTAAAAAAACCCCAACATCTCACAGCGGGATTCTGAGCACGCATTAAAGGATGGAGAAAATGACTGAAGAGGAGAAGAGATAAGAAAATGAATGGTAGGGCAGAAAAAAAAAATAATAATACTAAAAAAAATAAATAGCAGGAATGATTGCAAGGCCCCCTCCTCCCCAAGCATAAGGATTAGATGTTGTGCTGCTGGCTGCAGATGGGTTTGGGCTTGATTCTGTATGCGTGTGCACCGTGTGTAATGTCTCGGTGTGTGTGTGTGTGTGTGTGTGTTTGGGTTTATTTTTGGGAG